>JAJLRJ010000013.1:14767161-14942161 GCA_024195265.1 Dendrophyllia cribrosa | reverse complement strand
GTATTAATCCTTAGGTCGTTGGCGTGACTCATATTGTAGCTGTGAACAGTAGAGCCAGTATTAAAATTATAATTATGATCCAAATTAAAAGGCTTTTAAGGGGGGAGAAACTTAACTACAAGGTGGTTGCTATGGAAGAGTTCCAAACGTCATATAATGAGTTTCTTTACTTCCTCGGCTATGATGTTTGGTCACGTTCATTCTGTTAATGGTACCATTAAATTTCGTAAGTCACAGCCATATTTGGTAAGTCACGTGACCAGAACATAAAAACCCTTAAAACTCAAACATCTTACATTTTTTTCCAATAAAACCAATGTCAACGGCTTAAGAACATCCTAATAAAAAATCTGTAGCATGGATTTGTTAAAATTCACGTAATTGAAAAAGCTATGACGTCATAAAGGTGTATTTTGATACATTTTCTTTAATAACTTTCCTGTTTTTTCGCCTAACGGTAATTCCATGCTACAGATTTTTAAAAAAGTTGAATTGCTTATGATTCGGCAAAAAAATCAGATTTTTATCTCGTTTCCTTTGAGTTTTTACGCTTTTTCATTCTTACGCGCGGTTGGGGACTGGCACTAGTTACGCATGTGCAATGTCGATTTAGTGATGTCTTGTGTTCAGTTTCATAGTTCCCACCACATTAGCAGTTTATGACACGTGAGAAATGCTAACCATGAAATAATGTCCCTAGCAACGACTCCAAAACTGTAGTTAAGTTTCTCCCCCCTTAAGACAATTAAAAAACATTAGACAAGCCGATGAATGCAGCGTATAACCTGAAGATTATTCCACTGAAGGTCGATAAGTGCCAGAGTGGATGAAGAGGCTATAGGGTGATCAAGAACAATCTTAGCTGCTTTGCTCTGTAGTACCTGGAGGGAATTCATTAACACTATCACCCCTGACAATATAGCAGTAATTCAAGAAAGGTAATACCATGGTGTTTATGTTATAGTGCATTTTTGACCTTTGGTGCAATTATTCCTGCAGTAGCACTGGTGCAATTTTTTTTTAACTAATGCAAAATAATTGCACCAGTGCAGGTATAATTGCACCAAAGGTCAAAATTGCACTACAATATTTACAAATAGATCAGGGGCGTGGCTACCTGTACGGACTTGAGAGTGGGGGGAGGGAGGAGGTAGGGGAGTGTTTGAAAATTGATTGTGCGTACCTATGAAAATGTCCTGGCTATGCCCCTGTAGATTACGGGCATAAATAGGAAGTAGATTGCTTAATCCTACGCAATATGCTGAGTCTTAATTGATTAATCTTCTTTCTCACAAAATCAACATGATCAGCCCAAGACAGATTTTCATTAATTACAATTCCCAGATGATTCTCTATCTAAGGTACAATCATTCAGTAAGCTTAAAATGAGGTGAATCTTTCAGTTTCCTCGAATTAGCACTTTTATAAGCATAAACTTAGACTTGGAAGTATTGAGAGTAAGTTAGTTTTCCTCCAGCCTGCAAGCCACATTCTTTAAGTCAATATTTACTTGAGCTGCAACTCCTCTAAACAAGAGGAGGAATAGAAGAGAGCTGTGTCATCAGCAAATAGGGTAATAGATACATATGTCAGGCACCTGTTGACGTCATTGATGTACTTAAAAAATAACAAGGGTCCTAATTATATAGACCCCTGAGGCACACCAACAGTTACTACGAGATTCAATGAGCTGTAATGACCTACGATGAACTACACATTCACTCTGTAAAAAAAAATAAATAATAATAATTCATAAATCTTTATTTAAACACGGTAAAATTATCAGAAACCTAACCTAACTAACCTAAACAAATTACAAAGCTATTACTACAACTAATCTAAATGTAAACCTGTTTTTCATGAATGCCATGTATAAGTTTAAATTAAAAATTCAGATAAGCTGATCATTTAAGTTGACTTAGAGATTTCATTTCTCTTATATCACAGGTATAAGCAGGGTGTTCCAGAGAACTGCTCCGCTATAATTAAAAGTTGACTTAGAGATTTTATTTCTCTTATATCACAGGTATAGGCAGGGTGTTCCAGAGAACTGCTCCGCTATACATGTAACTAAAGCTGTTTTTCATGTAATTAGTTCGTGGGAACAGGACGACTAATTTGTTATCAGAGTCCCTCAGAGTGGGCGCGTTTCATTTCGTTTAACAAATTTAGAGGACAGGTATTCGGAACAAGACCATTTAAACACTTATAAACCATTAAGATTTTCTGTATTTGAAACCGTGTGCTCAAATCTTTCCAATCGAGTTGTCTAATTAGGTAGTTGGCATCCGCGTCATAGCTAGAAAAGGTTAAAACACAAGCGGCACGGTTCTGAAGCTTCTGTAGCCTGTCAAATATTTTTACCACAATTACCCCAAACAAGATTGCAGTAATTAAAGTGAGATTGAATTAGCATGTTGTACATGTATATATACAATGAAGAGTAAATGGAGGGACAAAAGGTCTAATTCTTTTTATGGCTCCTATCCCGGAAGCGATTTTTTCAGATAATTTATCAATGTGTGTTTGCCAAGACCATAGATTTTCATCAATAAATATTCCAAGCGATTTAACAGAGGAAACTTGTTCTATTGGAATATTATCAATCAAGAGCTCACTTGGTGGGTTTTGACAAAGTACTCATTGACAATTTTTGTCTAGAGCCAATTAGCATGAATTCAGGCCAGTTTTAGCAGTGTTCAAAGTAAGTGTAGGATCGTCAATAAACACACGCCATGTTGGATAGAAAATGTATTTATTGTGATATCACGTGATACAGTGTAGGTTCGCACTGCGTGCGGAGGAACGGATACTACATTCCTCCCAAACTAACAAAAGCTCTTAACTCTGACAATGTTCAAATCCAATAATGAAAACTGAAATCAACTGTCAAATAAATGTCCTTGTTAAGCTAACTTGTAGTCCTTCAAGTATGATGGCATGCGCCTTTCCCGTCTGGGTCTAGTTACTGCTGGTTGGTTCATTGGCTGGTCACGTTCTGCTCCCTGTGTCGGTTCAGCTCGCAGTTCTGATGATATCTCTGCATTGGGTGGTTCTTGTAGTGTCTCTGCATTGGCTGTTGCCTGATAGGGTGGTGCACTGGGTGGAGTCCCCTTTTCTGGAATCTCAAGGTCTGGAACTGCCTGTGGTGGTTGTGATTCCTCATTCATCTCTGGTTCATCTGTGGTGTTGATCACTGCATTTGCTAGTTTGAATTGGCTGGCATCTCTGCAAACGGTTCGTCCATCTGTGACACGTCTGGCTGTTATTTGGGAACCCTGGATGTTACACACGGCATAGAATACAGGTTCGTAGGGTGTACTCCACTTGTTCTTCTTTGGTTGCTTGACTAATACATAGTCTCCTAGTATCAGATTGTTCTCTCTGGTCTTCCTCCCTTCTCTCTGTTGTTTCATTTTCTGCTTGTACTCTGCATCTCTGCGGTCGACAATGTCATCCTTCTCATTTCTCTGCGGTTCAGGCTCCATGTAATCCAACTTCGTCCTCACAGCTGTTCTTTTTAGGGCTTCATAAGGTGCGACTCCTGTAGCTGGGTGCGATGTTGATCTGTAGGCGATAAGCATGTCTTGTATCGCATTTCGCCTCTCAAGACGGTTTTTGCCTTGCAGACTTGCAATTTGTTCGGTCTTGTTTAGGGTTTGCATGAATCTCTCTACTTCGCCATTCGCTCTTGGGTGAAGGGGTGTCACCCTGTGGTGCTGGAATCCTTCCTGCTCTGCAAATTCATTGAATTCTTTAGAATTGAACGGAGGTCCGTTATCGCTTTCAATTCTCCTCGGAGTTCCATAGATGGCGAAGATGTGCTTCAATCTCTCCTTGTTAGTCTGGAAGTCGGTTGTTGGTACTGACTCTATTACTGGGTACCTGGTTCTCTTGTCGATCAGGACGAGATTGTAGTGACCATCTGGGTATGGTCCACCATGGTCTATGGATACGGTGTCCCAAGGTCGGGTTGGGATGTTGGTCACCTTGATTGGTTCTTCTCTGTTTCCTTTCGTAGCTAATGGGCACTCATAGCATTGGTCGATAGCCGTGTCGATCATGCTGTTCATTAGTGGGAACCAGTATTTCTCTCTCAGCATTTGCTTGGTCTCGGTCTTTCCTAAGTGTCCTAGGCTGTGTCCTAGTTTGACCACTTTCCTCTGCAGTGCTGGCGGTAGTACTATTCGGTGTTCTCTGAAAATAAGTCCTTCTGCAACTAATAGCTCCTGTTTCACATGCAGGTAGGGTTCAAGGTCTTTGTCTCTTTTGTGTTTCTCCCAGTCCTCTTTAGCAATCCTCTTGGCTAATCGTTGCATGACCTCATCTTTCTGAGTTTCCTCTCTGATTCGAGTAACAACTACAGCATGCTCTACGTTCACGTTCCATCTGATAATCTTCTCAGTTTTGTCATCTCCTGTCTCAGGAAGAGGGTGTCTGGAAAGGTAGTCTAAGGGGTCTGCTTCATCCTTTCCTAGTTCGTACACTAACTCATAATCCACGTTTTGCATTTCCATGATCCACTTTTCAATTCTGGGTGGTATCTTGGCCTTTACTTTGTTGAACAAAGGTACTAGTGGTTTATGGGCAGTCACCATTCTGAATCTGGGTGCTCCAAGTAGGTAAATTCTCAGCCTCTCCTTGGCCCATTTGATTGCCAAAGCATCTTTCTCGGTTTGACTGTACCTCTTCTCGGTCTCTGTCATTGTTCGGCTGATGAAGTGTACTGGTTGTATGCCTCTGTCTGTCTTCTGGAGTAGGGCTGCTGATAATCCTTCGTTAAAGCTTGCCTCTGTACGGAGGATTATGGGCTTACTCGGGTCGAAGAATGCCATAGTCTTCTCACTTGAGGTGCTGTCTTGTATCTTCCTGAATGCTGCTTCTTCTTGTTTACCCCAGTGTTTCTCTTCTGGTTAGCTGGAACAGCGGTGTTGCTATGGCTGCGTAGTTCTTGATGAAGTTGTCCAGGTAGCCTGCCATCCCAAGAAAGCTTCGCACAGCCTCTTTGTTCTCAGGCACTCCGCACTCTTTGATTGCTCTTACTTTGTCAGGTGCTGGCTTTAGTCCATCTCTGGTGAAAACATGTCCGAAGAACTCGATTTGCTCTTTTCCAAACTGGCATTTCTCTCCGTTAAATGTGACCCCTGTGATCTCTCGCTCGCTGCAGTACGGTTTTCAGTACTTCTATGTGCTCTGTCTCATCTCTTCCTCCCAGGAGTATATCATCTCTTTGGTTAAGGCAGTGGTGTATGTCTCCAAAGATTCTGAACATGGTTTCGTCGAAGACATCTTGTGAGGATTTTGCTCCAAATACCAGTCGTTGTGGTCTGTAGTTTCCCCAAGGCGTGCTGACTGTTGCTACTTGTCTTGTGGAGGGTTCTAGAGCTAGCTGGTGGTAACCTTGCCTGAGATCCAGTTTCGTGAAGATCTTGCAGTCATGAAGTCGGTAGATGAAGTCTTCTACTCTTGGTGATTGGACGCACCGGCTTCGTTTCATGGACTGGTTTGGAATTCTCATGTCGATGCTTGCCCTAATCATTTGGGACTCTAATTCTTCATTCTTCACATCTGTAAATTTGGGTTTTGGTTGAACTACTAGCGGGGAACACCACGTAATTGCCTCTCCATCTGGAACTTTCTTGAATATCTCCTCCTTCACTCCCTGATCAAGCCAATCTTTAAGTGGTTTCTGTAGATGATAAGGTACAGGGCGTGGTTTCTGAGCCACAGGTTCTGCATCAGGGTCCATTTCTAGCTTGACTTCTATCTTCTTGCCTGTACTCTTTTCCCGAAAGCAACCGATCCCTTGGAATATGTCGCTGTATTCACTCACTACTGCTTCAATGCTGTCATCAGGTGTCTTTGCAGTTTTCATTCTCAGCTCATTGGTTTCTTTAAGTGTTTCTTCTGGATCGATTTTGAGCATGCCAAGCTCCAACAGTGTGCTCTTGCTTAGGAGTGGTGGGGAGTCCATCTTCCCCTGGATCACTAAGAACTTGCTTTGTGTGCCTCGGTTCTTGTTCCGCAATGTTGTAGTGAATTCACCTTTGACTGTTAGATCAGATTGAAGTGTCTTCAGTGTGTCTCTGCTGGGCTCCAGTTCCTTAATTTCTTGTGATCTGTGCTTGAGGGCCTTGAATTGGTATTCATCTATTACATTTGCACTTGCTCCACTATCTGGTTCAACCATGGCATCGATGTCTCCAATGCGGATTAGTACCGTCTCTTGATTTGGACCTGATCTTATCTTTTTCACTCGGTGGAGGTGTTGCTCTGTCTCCTGAAGGTAAATGTAATCATCATCAGAGTCGCTGCTTAACTCCTCAGCTTCTGTTGTTTTCTTGATTCGCCCTCTCTTGGTTTCCTTGGATCCATCTTGAAGTGGGGCTCTGGCTCTGCAACATGACGCATAATGATTGTATTTACCACACTTTAAACACTGTTGTCCGTATGCCGGGCGGTTTCGGCCTGGATGATCTGTTCCTGTCTTCCCACAGTAACTACAGCTCTTGCTTTTCTCTTCCTCTTCTTTCTTGTGATCTTATTTTCTGGGAAGTCGCGGCGGTTTCCTCGAGTTTCTTCTTCCACTCCACTTGCCTTTCTTCGAAAAATCTTTCGATTGATGCTCTACCTTCAATATCTTGAAATCTTCTTTCATGTCCTTGACTTGCTGGTTGATGTCTTCTCTTTGGCTTGCTTCCTCGAGGAATCGATCTAGGTTCCATTTCTTCTGAATGCTTCTTTTCACGAATTCGCTGTCCTTGATAGTATTGTCCTAGTTTGTATCAAGTGTTCCAGTATTCTGTCTTCTGTTTGCTCGCTGACTTCGCAATCCTTTGATATTTCGCGTAGTCGCGCAGCGTTTGTGACAACACTCTCTCCATCGATTGGTCTTTGCTTGCTAAACGTGAATCTCGCGTAGTGCTTGTTCTTTTTCGGAAGGAAATGATTGTCTAGTTTCCTTTTCAGTTTCTTGTAATCGTTGTGCTCGACCACCGGCGTTGTGTCTGGCAAGTTGCATGCGAGTTTCTTGATTTCTTTGCCGCCATAAATCTTCAGGGCACTCACGCGGTCTCTTATTTCTGTAATCTCGAAATACGATGTTTCTTTTTCAAAGTCTTCTATCCATTCTTTCCATGCTCGTCCAATTTCCAGGGGGTTTTCCGGAATCTTGAATGGCTCTATCTTAAGTGATTTCCCGACGCTGAATACTCTTATTTCTGTCGGATTCAGCGAGTTTCCTTCTGCTCCTGCTTCACCTGGCGTATCTGGCATGATTTCTTACCGAGCACGTGGTCTCTTCGTGAGTTCTCTTCGGTGTTTTCTTGCTTTGTATTCTACTTCTTTCTTCTAAATTTTCGGTCGCCTAAGTGCTTCAAGGTTTTAGCCGTGGATTTCGCTGATTTTCTTTTCTCTGGCTTTTCTTTTCTTCTTGTAATCCGGGGTCCTTGTCGCCAAATGTAGGATCGTCAATAAACACACACCATGTTGGATAGAAAACGTATTTTTTGTGATATCACGTGAAACAGTGTAAGTTCGCACTGCGTGCGGAGGAACGGATACTACAGTAAGTTTGTTAGAGATAAGCTACTTGTTTAGATTATCCAAATCATGATTCAGGTTTAACTGTTAGTATTGAATTCACATCAGCGTTCGCATAAGTGATGTGAGTGTCATCAGCATACATGTACATTCTACGCTGACATGTTGTTAGGCAATTTGGCAAGTCGTTAATGTATATGAGAAATAAAAGGCGGCCTAGGATTGTTCCCTGCGGTACCCCACATTTAAGTGAACATATTTCAGAAAGAGAACGATTAACACATTTTTGTGTGCAATAAGTTAAATATGATGTAAACCAATCAAGAGCTATTCCTTGCATTCCGTAAAAATTCATTTGGGATGAAAGGATATCATGGTCGACAGTTTCGAATGCCTTTTTTTAAATCAAGAAAAACCACAGCATTAACATTTCCACAGTCGATACAGCGGTCATCCCGCACACGCATGTTCATTAAAAGCACTTCTCTTGCATCAGCCATCTTGTGTAGTTCTTGTGCCGTTTCCTTTTACAAAACATAACATTTCTGGTGACGAGGATGTGATCCCAATTCACGCGTGCAAAGCACATTGGATTAGCATTCTTGAGGTCAAGCTTTGTGTATTTTTTTGACCACCCCTTAACTTGTGGAACACATCCTCTGGGAGAGGCATTGGATAGCTTGGGATGTTCAGCTGAGGGTTAACTGTGATAGCATAGTTTCCACAGGACCGGATTGTACAATCTGACTTGGGCACAAATGGGGTCGCCCACTCACTGAACTCTACTTTTCTAATGATACCATGCGATCTCTTTCTAGGCGAATGATTGTAATCCTCCTCAACTGCTAATTGTAAAAATGCATAAGGCACAGTTCTTGCCTTGAAAAATTTTGGTGACACCCCTTGCTTCATCTCATGTTTGGCTGAAATCCCTCTAATTGTGCCCAGTTCATCTTTGAATAGAGCAGAGTGACTTTGAATAGTAACATGCAACTGTACTGTTGAGTGACTTGTGGTGAAATTGAGCTCTCAGAGACACCAACACTGAAGATTTCTGTCCAATCTAGGCAGATTTCACTGAGCTAATTTCTCCCAATGAAGGATGGTCCCCGAACCGGCAACTACGGTGACGGGAAGGGTTACAGTATAGGCGTGTAGCTTTGTGGTGTTAGCCTCAAGGGGTACATCCTTGAAAAACTTTGTGTAAGTTTCCTCGGAAATAATGGAAATACCAGCTCCTGTGTCAAGTTCCATGTTCTTGGAATGTCACACAATGCTTCTCACCTGCCACGAAAGCAAGCTAGAATCATGGAAAATCTGCAAAAATCATCGAACATGCTGGATAATTCTTGGACACCTTAGGATAATGTTTGGTATTCTTGGAAAGTGTTCCTAACAATACAAGCACCTTACCCCTCTGTAAGTTAATTATGTCCCTAAGCGGTCATCGATAAATAATCGAGGCCACTTCCAGTTAAGATGGACTGCTTATTATAAGTATTAAAAACTACGGCCTTTTTTACTTCTAATGATTTTCAGAAGTGATTGGGTCAGCTCTCTTATTGTTATCCTCTCGTGAGACCAACCTTTCTATGGCATATGAAGGTTAAGAGATGGTGATATTATATTACCCCTTGTAGCTAATTTAAGTCCATTGTAGCTTTTTGTAGGTCATTGTAGCTCATTGTGGGTCATCATAGCTCATTGAAGTTCAATATGTAGTTTGTTGTAGCTCACTGTAGCTCATTGCAGGTCGTTGAAGCTTGCGATCATTGTAGCTCATTGTAGGTCATTGTGGATGAGCGTTGTAGCTCATTGTGGCTCATTGTAGGTCATTGTTCATGTGTACATTATTGTAGGTCATTCTACAGGTGTACATTGCTACGCTTCCCGATTGAGCGTGGCGCGAGGCAAGTTTCGCGCCCAAGTTTTACCGTTTTAACCCCCATGTTGTCATTGGTAACAGCACTTGTTTCCATTGGAAATATCTCGCGGTATTGACGTCATCAGTGTTCGGCTACTGCGAGTTCCCGCTAAAATGTATGAATGTTTAGTCGAGTTACTTCTCAGCTGGTAGTTGGAATGTCAAATTGTCAGCATGCTTCAGTTGAAAGTCTTTTACAACGTCTCTTTTCCCGAGGGGGAAAGATGCGAGGTTATTTTTACGGATCAAAACATTCAATCTTTTGAAGAACTTATGGAAGTAGTGCGAGGTAAAATCGAATGCTTGAGATTCATCCCCGACTCCAAACTTCGAGTGCAGTATGTCGAGACGAAAACACCTTAATTAATCTGCGTGCCAATGACTCATTTATGGACGCTTTACGATGTGCTGTTACAGTACCAGGAGCGACTTTTCACCGGTTGAAAGTTAACATTTTGTGGCGGCCAAAGTCTACACCTGAGATGATTTCTAAGAAGCGTCAAGAAATGAGAGCGAGTACTGCTACGTATACCGGGAAGAACAACAGCGCCGAGTTGAAGGACCCTCTAAAGAAACAACTTAATTTTGAAAATCCCGAGTCACCGGCTGTTTTTGACAAAGAAATGGAAGCCACCGCACTAAAAGAGACACCTGTAGATCGTATGTTGTCAAAAAAACGTTTACTGTGAAAAATAATACAAGCCCGTTAAAAAATTTCTCACGCGTGGAGAGGTTTCTATTTTTAGCAATACGTTTTTCAAAACAATTCGCCGACACTCTGAAGTAAGATGTACTATGTAAAGACTGTAAAGAAGTAGCCACTTTTTTATCAGATGTTTTGGCCTATTTTTTGAGGCAATTATTGATTTAGCAAGGAATAATGACAGGTGAATTTTAAAGTACGAAATTTTGTCATGCAATTGAGTTGCTTTCGAAACATATTTTGTTTGTCTCCACTGACGTCAGTATGTGTGTGCGAGTATCTGCACAAGTTGTTGAGTTTTTGAGTATATATTCTGCATCCATTTAATTTAAACCCTTTAATAAAGTTGTTGTTGTTGTAAGATAAATGTGTTAATATATTATTATACAAATGCAACTAAAGCGAACACTGATTAATCAGTCATACACTTGTGTTTGACAAGGGTTCACAAACAGAATTCACCAGAATATTTATAGTTTACACAGGATATGGAGCTAACAACTCTGCGGAAACAGAGAAACACTTTATTTTCTCTTGCTAAGTATTAATGTAGGACGTATGTCTAAAAAAATTCGCCATATCATGTGATGTTATGTGGTCTACAGCTTCATAAGCGGCAAGTTCAATGTTTTCATTTGTTAGATCCTAAAGATGATAACGCATCACGCTCCTCATTTTGTTAAAAACGAACTCTGCAGGATTAAAATCCGGAGAATAAGTTGGTGTGTAGACAAGCTCAATGTTTCTCTCATTTAACCATTCTTGTAATGCTTCTCCGCCAGCAAAATGGTGAGTAGTGCAGTTATCCATCACAACAATGTCCCCTACTTCAAGCACGGGTCTTGCAGTTTCTATGTTGGCTGCACTTCCTGCTTCACCGAAGAAGCGAAGAAATTCTATAGTATCTGATGCACCATGAACTGTGTTCATATATTCTACCCCATGTAGCCCAGCTAATAGGTTAACTGTTATGTTAGGTGAACTGTGATAATGCAAGAGTTCAATGCATCCTTCTCCAACTGGTGCATGACCATATAAATGCTTACCATGAAATGGTAACTTTAAACCACATTCGTCGAAGAATTTGAGCTTAAAAGGATCTTTAGCATGGAGATAATCTATGAACATTTGAGTGTAGGCCATATTCTCCACAGTAAATCTTTCTCCGGCAACAGTGCTGATTTTTTCCCATGAATATTTTAAACCAGACAACATATTACTGTTCAAGGCGCGTGAAATTGCCGACCTTGAAGTTCCCTTTGGAATGTCACCAAATTCAGTTAATCCATCGTAAATTTCTCTCAGTGATAAAGTTGTCCTTTCTCTTTTCATAGTTTCAATCAACTGCAAGTCACCTTGAGTTAAATTACTGTTTTTTCCACCTCCATGCCGGCGTGGTTCAGTGGTACGTTCCATATGGAGATGCTGCCAAATATTTTTCACAGTAGTTCTACTTACTTTAAAAGCGTGCGCCACATCTGAAAATTGGCCTGGAAAGTAGCCAGTGTTGATATCCCCACCATTGCTAACTATTTCATCTACTATTAATTTTCGCAAATCTTGCGAAAGGGAACAACCATTGACGAAAGTTCTTCCTTTCGAATTTATTTTTTCCATGTTAGTCGCCGCTTTGTCTTTCGCGCGCTTAATGCATATGACGTCAATACTGCAAGATGTTTCCAATGGAAACAAGCGCTGTTACCAATGACAACATGGGGGTTTCAACGGTAAAACTTGGGCGCGAAACTTGCCTCGCACCACGCTCAATCGGGAAGCGTAGTATTGTAGATCATATTGTAGGTCATTGTACTACTGTAGGTCAATTCTTATATAATTTGAAAGAAATGGAACTGGCCAGCATGTCTTTTCTATTCTTCAAACTTTTCTTTTATTTAAAGCGAAGGACTTGATCAAATACAAACCAATTAAAGTCAAAATTCTCTTAAGCGACCACCTTGGGCCAAGATTTGGAATACGTGGTCATCACTAGAGCTGGTTGCTTATAAATAACCTGGCCCCGGTTCCTGAAAAGCCGATTAGCGCTAACCCACGATTAAATCAGCCTAATCGAGGGATAAAATTTATCCTTTGATTAAATTTAATGTTCCTGAAAGCATGATTAGCGCTAACCAAGGGATAAAATAAGGGTTAAATTTAATCTACCTAGCGAGGTCAATTAACTCACTGCTCGGCGAATAAATTTTGTCAAAACAAACAAAATGGCGGAGTAATTGTTCAATAAGTTGGTCCAGGAAATATAGAAAGCAACTTATACTAGAAATAGTTCTTCTTGGCGACTTTCATGGTAGATGAACGTTCTGTCCTTACAGATTCCGGAGAGAATAAACCGAGTTTTAGGCAGAAAAATGTAATAATTTGCAGTGAAAGGTGATCAAGCCAAGGTGGACAAACAAGTCCCGCAAACACGCAAATCTTGCAATCTCGGCAATTTCTACTCAAAACAATAAAGCTCTTGCTAAGCTTACAGCAATCTTAATATATATAGTTAGGCTTGGCCTAACAGCGTTGCCCTCTGAAGACCCTCTGAACAAGCTTAACTAAGATGAAACTTAACTTAGGTGAAAGGTCGGAATTAAGATTGACGACCAGGCTATTTTTCAATTTTAGCGACCGTCTGTACAGTACATTTAGACCTTACAAAAGTTCACAAAAACAACTTTTCTCCGTCTAGAATAACTATTACGACTATTTTCCGAATAAAATACACTTGTTGCTTGTCACAAAATGCCCGAGAAACTGATTTGGAAACCAAAATTGCAAAAATACACAAACATATTTGCATAAGGCGACGCGAGTATAAAATCTAAGTCTTGTTTTGTTTACATAAAATCGCTTTTCAATCTATGTAATGAATGAACAAACACATAAAAATGGACAACACAATCTTCTTTCGAAAAATTTTATTTAAATCTCCATTAGTTTATGTTTAAAAGCAAAACGCAAAACGCGAATCGAGGCCGAGCCGTGTCTTCGATGAAATTCAAGAAATTAATACAACTGAATTTAAGCTACACGTTTAAAAACAATTCTCCAAAACTAACGAGAACACATTAACAAAAAGTCAATCACAGATTGATATCAAGATAAATTCCCATCAAAAAATGTAATTTGTTTTACCTTTAAGTCCCTCCGGCAACTACTGTGCTTGGAAATTCTTTAAATCTCCGCTTTGGTGCTGAAATCCGTAAAACGAACCCATCTCTCGCATTGCTGAAAACGTATATAGTTCCTCGAAGCAAGATTTTATCCCTGAAAGCTCTTCTTTTTCCACTAAAGCGGCTTCGCGTGAAAAAAAAGCCTCGCTTTGGTTTCAACATGACGTCGTACGCAGTAGTAAGGGGTGACTACAGGGGACACACAAATCCCCAATGGTTTGGTCACCTGGTCCCTCTCTTGGGGACATAGTCAAATTTCCGTATATACGTCATCGGTGACGTCACACTCGTCCATGACGTCATTGACAAGAGGGGGGAAGTGTGACGTCCATCCCAGAAGTCCCCGGGAGCGGAAGTGACTCCATCCCAGAATTCCCCAGGAGCGGAAGTGACGTCATTGCCCAAAATCCCCAGGTGAAAGTGACGTCATGGGAAAGGTTCCCTAAGTTGAAGGTCCCCAAAGAAGGAGTCCACACATCAAATCAGGTTCAACAAGATTTTTAATGAAAAAAGTTATATAGGGGATTTTGACTAGAATTTTTTTTCAATTTTTTTTCAAATTTTTTTGATATTTTTTTGAAGTTTTTTTTCAATTTTTGATTTATATAGGTGATTTTGAGTATCGAATTTTTTCAAAAAATTTTTTGATTTTTTTCAAAATTTTTTTCAAATTTTTTTGGGGAAGTGGTCAAATTTCCCTATGTACGATCCTCCTGGGGAATGAATTGGGGAAGTAGTCAAAATCCCCAATATGAAAGAAGAAGCCCACACAAGGATGAAAGTTCAATAACATGTTTAATGAAAATCATCAACAAGAAAAAATTTCAAGGATTAACGCTTTCTTCTTTTCTTGTCTGAGTAACTTTCCGATCGAGGTTTGAGCAAAATTTATCTGGATGTTATGGTGATAAAAGCGCTTATCATCGAGCGCTGAATAATTCTTTTAACAGAACATAATACAAGCAATCACTTGGTAATTAGACCGCATGAAAACCTTCAGGGCAAACAATTCAAAGTCAGACATTTTCCGCGAAGATGTGTCGTAAATCGGGTTCTCTTTCTCTTTTGATTCCATCGCATGTTAGAACGAAAATCATCTTGGCTCGCCTCCGGGACATTCCGTGAATGAAAAAAGAAAAAAAAAATAGTTTGAATTCAATACTCGCAGAAAACTCGTTTGAAAGAAGAAACGTGAAAGTATTTTAAACAAATCAAATTTTCCTCGCATGACGAATCGAGCAAAGACAAACAAACAAACTACGAACCTGCGGAAGGATTTTGCAGTACAAAAATCCCTTTCTTTTGCCGAAAAGGTTGTCCATTTTTCCAAAGCCACCTCTTAAACCTTCCACGAAGAGAGTTGTCTGATTTTTTAGCGAGGAATCATCTTTGTTTTCACGCCGTGAAAAAATCTTTCTTGTCTTTCTCAGAACAGCGTTTTCCTGGAAAAACCTGGCTTACGCCATCACTTGGTTCCAGACCATGCGCGAACCACCAGCGGGACCTGGCTCGATGATAAAAGAGTTTAAATTGAAATCGTCTCGTCCCAAGTGTTTGCGATAATCTTGCATCCATTTCTGTTTTCTTCTGCCGAGCAGCTCGTCTGGCTTTGCGTTGTAAGCGAATGAGAGAAGAATGAAAAAAGAACAAAGCGCGAGACTTTATAAAGGAAAAAAAGCTGACGTCACCCCTCAGGCTACGAGGAAGCCCTTCGCTGACGTCTCTTGTCTTTGAAGGGCAATTTGTTTTGTCAACCAAGCGTTTCCAGAAAATGAGAATGCTTTTTGTTTTGTGTTTTTCTTGCTTGTTTTTCGTTTTCTTGTTTTCGAATGTTCTTGTTGATTTTTTTCATTACGTTTTTGACTTTTTTTTGATGAATTCTTATTTAAAAAACCGGTTCGCTGACGTCATTTCTTCATTATAAAAATCGCTCCCCAAGTTCATTTTCACTCATTCTCCAGCTGAAGAACAAGAAGAAGAAAAGAAGAAGATGCCGAAGAAGATGCCATTTGAAGAAAAAGATTACGCAGCCCCGAAGCGGAAATCCACCAAACCTGCGAAAGTTCCTGCGGGAAAGAAAAGAAAAAAAGAAAATGTTAAAGATATCATTAACAAAGCTAACGATGTCGTAGAGTACATCACAATTGAAGCAGAAGGAAGAGCAAATGAAGCACCATTGGCATCAATAGCCCCGTTTATACCTGACGCTCACACAGAAGTGAATGAACCTCTTATTCAAGATGTGGATCTAAACGTGGAACAACAAAATGCTGTCAATGCAATTGTTGACAGCATTGGTCACATCACCCAGATGCAAATTGACGATGCACCTTCCAACAAGAACATTTTTTTATTCTGCCCCTTTCATCTTGGACATTGGAACAGAGAGTCAGCTCCCCAAACGGGTTTTGTTATCTGAAATGCCCTTATCAAGATTGTTGTGTGATCTGCGCAAAAGACAAGGCAGAGCTTTACATGCAAACTGTTCACGCTCAGTTGAATAGGGACATTAAGGAAAACTGGAAGCCTTTGCGTTGTTTCTGCAATGAAGTCTTGACCCTGAAGCAAAGCAATTCTGAGAAGAATCCAGGTCGAATCTATCTTGCTTGCAGAAAGAGAGAGTGTAAATACTTCCAATGGGGTGATCTCCCTTTGAACGAGAAAAACGGAGACCATCATTTTAACCTTGATCCCTTTCCTCTCCTCATGAAAGAGTATGCAGGCAAAACCTTGATCAGAGATGCATGCGGCGCTTCAAACTTGTTTTCCTGACTTAAAGAAACAAGAAGAGCAAAAGAAACGCGCAGAGCAGACGGAATCAGCGAGAGTGATCCAAGAAGCCTTTCCAAACACTTTTGGCTCTAGTCAGCCAAGTCACCCAAAATGTACTACTCTTTTTTTTCAAAAAAACGTTTGAAAAAACTTATCATTATTGCTATAAAAGGTTTAAATTGTTTGAATGTTGAATAAAAATGAAACTGGGCAAAAAGGTTGTTTGATCTCTTGTGGAATTGGGGTCGATGGTGAGTCATGCCGTGGGTATGTTCCTCTTTGTATAGACGCTATAAAGAAGGGTTGAAACCTATTCCAATAGAAGATGTTCCACTGACAAACAATTGTTGTCGAAATACAATGATTCCAAAGCTACAGGCAGTTTAAGAGGAGTGGCACGATTTGCATCCTCCCAGGGAATTCCGTTGGGTCGACCCAAACGATTGTTACAACAACATCCGCAAGAATTTAAACATGTTTGATGTCCACCATGTTTTGCTATCCCACGCCACTTTGAAAACCAAGACTAAGACAACAGAGGTTTCATTCACATTGCACCAACGTTTTACTCAATAAAAAAGTGAAGAGAAGAAAACATGGCTGCGATTGACAACAATGGCAAAAAAAAAACATTGATCAATCAGGTTTTTTTTTCATTGAGCTTAAGGCTCGTGGGTCGTTTGTCCTCTCATGCAAACTTCGGCGACCGTCAGTTTTTTTATGGATCTAATCCCAAGTCCTTGCACGAGGAGCTGTCATCGCTGTCCACCTCATCTGTCCAATTATGACCTAATTTCAGGCGCTGCCAGTCAAACACTTCATCGATGTTGACGTGCGTCAATCCTAATAGTTCATAGGTAAAGAACAGATCTTGACGTCGGAAGGATAAAATTTCTTCCAAAATGCGTACGGTGACCACATCGGTTGACAACATGTTGCGCACAAATTGACAGTTTTCAGGGGTCCAGATCGGGTGTACGATACCATTTTCATGCAGCTGATGCACCCATTCGTCGTACACATCTGGAAAAGTGACTTGTCGAAGAGCCCTATTAATGTTAGCTCGTAGATCATGTAAGAACAACAAGGCTTCGGGTGACCAAATGGGGTTATCGGGCGGTTTCAATACCACATGATGTTGCATGCATTTTAATAATTCTACAATCCACCAACGCCGCCAAGGGCGAGCATTCAGACTCGTGAAAGGAGAAGTCATGTTTGGTGTAAAAAAGACTAAACGTTATCCTTATATAGAAAGCGCGAACTGTCAGTCCCACCAAAATCTTCTATAAAAAAAGAAACGACAAGGTATCAAAACAAATGGTAACACGTTAACAAAGAACACTTCAGCGCGCAAGATTAAAAAAATGTCGAGAACGTCTGACGCCCAGATCACTTTAAAAGATTGGTTGGGATGTGCCATTCTCTTTTTAGAAAGAGTCGACCCCCATTCTTTGTTGGACTTGAGTGATGATGCGTTACAAGAGCTAGAACCGGACATAGCGTTTGCGCAACTGGTGACCAGAAACAAAGAGAAGAACAAACCGTTTAGTTTGCTTCATTTGATGGCTTATTTAAGCGTTATGCGTCAATGTTTGTCCCTGGACGCTTACCGTGAACATCGTCATTGGATATTTAAGCAACAACAACAAGCATACATACCTAGTTTTGGACGTTTTGTGGCTCAATTTACAGTGAGTCTGACCCGGCGATTGATCCCATTGGTGGTGCGCACCTGTTTGTTCCCCATCTAAAAAAATGAAGAAGGCCGAGCAGATGAGTCCTTTGGAAGACTTGTATTTGGATCTGGAGAGTCCTTACGCGTTGTACCGAACTTGTGGGGTACACTCTAAACTCACGTACTCACAAATTGTGTTCGACAAATCCTTGTTTTATTCTCCTCGTGGTTTTACAACGCGTCTCTAAAATTCGTTCTATCTCTCTTCCCAAAGCCTATTGTCTCTCCTCACACGTCTCCGGTTACAATTTCGTGACCCTAGCCTAAACGTGCTTATGCAACTTCCGTTTACACTCCCCTAAAAATTAAAAGTGTCAATTAATTTTTACCGAAACAGTGTTCAAACTTAAATGACTAATTGAACTAGAACGAGTTCAGTCATCGTCATCATCCGCAGTGATCAGTCGTATTTTCTCCTTTGCGGTCTCAGCGGCTTGTCTTCTAATCCTGAACCGCTCTGTCTGTTGACTTCCAGGCGTCAGCTGCAAGGGTGCGTCCTCAGCTGCGACCGGCCCTTTAATCTCCAGTGGGCAGACCAAACTTAGTGGCCTCTCAATGTGATGGCGCTTGTGCAGCAAAATTACTCCCCTGATGACCCCATCTCTTCCTCGCACATGACGCATTACTCTTCCTTTCTTCCACTTCGCTCGGTTTTTCTCGTCGCCAACAACTAGCACGATTTCTCCAATGTCCGGTACCAGGGCGGTCTTCCTGTTAACTCGATGGCTCTCCAATAAACTGCGTATGTATTCATGCTTCCATCTTCTCCACGCATGCTGTTTGGCTTCCTTCAGTCGCTTGTGAAGTTTGCTCACTTCGTCTCCGTCTTCTTCTATTTCCTCTATCTCGTGTGCGTTCTGTCCCCACATCAGCACATTCGGGGTCAAAACTTGTTCCTCCCCTCCCTCGCTTTCGAGGTATGTCAAAGGGCGGTTGTTCATTTGCCTCTCTATGTCGACTATCACCGTCTCGAGCTGTTCGAAGCTTAGGGTTGTCCTACGTAACGTCTTGTAAAGAGTCTTCTTTACGTCTTTGATAACCCGCTCATACATTCCACCCCACCATGGGGATCTGGAAAGGTTGAATTGCCATCTGATGTCTTCTCTCGCAAGATGGTCTTGTAGCCTCTCGCTCTTCCGTATCTTCTTTATCCAGCTTGCGGTAGCCTTGAACACCGAAGCGTTGTCTGAAATGATGAGACGAGGTCTGGTCTTCCTGGCAAGGAACGAGTTCAGCTTTCTCTGAAACTCCTCCGCCGTCTGTGATTTCGTTACTTCCAGGTGTACCGCTCTTGAGGTGGCGCAAGTGAAGATCAAGACGTGACATTTTCCTCGCTCCTTCTTGGTGACTTTGTAGTCAAGTGGACCAGCGAAATCTAGTCCAGTTGTTTCGAACGGCCGCCCCTCCTCCGCCCGAAACCTCGGCATTGCAGCTGTTGTCGTGGATCCATAGGGCTTCGTGCTGAATACTTTGCAAGTGTTACATCGATTGATCACCTTTTTGACCTTGGACCTCAGCCTTGGAATCCACCACTCGTTTCGTATGTTCGCCATTGTGTTTGCAACTCCCAGGTGCATTATCTGCTCATGCGTATGAGCAATAAGTTTCTCGCCAAACAGTCCCCCTTCGATGTATATAGGGTTGTAACCGGAAATCCTTCCACTACACCTCAGGATGCTGGTGTCGTCCTTGACTAGCTCCCAGCCAGGTGTTTGTAAATTTGGAGAGGTACCACTTTGGTCCTTCTTGATCCAATGTTTCTTTGCGTTTCCCATCTCCTCCGGTGTCAACGGCCCCGTCAGCTTCGATGCTCTCTGTCGTCTCGCCAAGGAATTGTTCAGGAACCTTAGTGCCCAGGCCGTTACTCGCAGAGTCTTCCAATACTTGTGTCTCTCTAACAGTGCCTCCCACTCGTCGGGCTTGTGCTCTTTAGTGTAGAGGTTTTCTTCCTTGATAGGTTTGTGTTCATCGTTGACGTCCTTGGTGCATTCAAAATCTGGCTGATCCGGCGACTGCTTCTCGTCTAATAACCATTCAGGACCTGTAAACCACCCTCCGGTCTCCATCTTGTGAATTCCAGCTCCTCTGCTTCCCAGGTCTGCCAAATTCTTCTCTGTTGGACAGTACTTCCAACTGATCCCTGTTTCGCCGGTAATTTCCGCCATCTTTTTGACTCGGTTTGATACGAAAACTTTCCAAGGTTTTCCCGGATTTCTGATCCAATACAGAGCAACCATACTGTCCATCCACACTGTCGTGGAAACGATGGGCCATCGTTTAAGTGCGTTGTGCAGATTTCTGACCATGTTCGCTGCCATCTGTCCGCTCACCAACTCTTTTCTCGCTATGGTTGTGTTTCGTTTTGAGACTCTCGACTTTGATGTCAGTAGACCTTTGACCACTCCTGTCTCACCTTCGACCACGGCTATAGTTACTGCAGAACATGCAATGTTGCTAGCGTCTGCAAACACATGAAGATGTACGGCTTGTATCCGACCTACTCCTCTCGTTACACTTCTTGGAATTCTCACAGGTTTTAGTTGGCTAGACCATTTGATCCAATCTCTCTTCAGCTGATTTGAAACGTCCGTGTTCCACCCCTTTGTTTCATCGCACGCGTCTCTGTAGATCTGCTTCCCCTTCACGGTTGTGGGTGAAATCATCCCTAGCGGGTCGTAAATACTTGCAAGGTGGCTCAGTATTCCTCTCTTTGTCAACAGCTGGTTATCAGAAGGCTCTGGTACTTGGACCTCCAGTGTATCATCTCTTTTGTCCCATGTTATCCCGGGGATCTTGCTAGGGTTTGTTGAATCTTCACTTTCCAGAGTCTCAACGTCTGATTCCCATTTATGGACGGGAAACTTTGCACTCTCCAGGATGCTGGTTGCTTCTCTTTTGAATTTTTTCAGTTCCTGCTCTTCTTCCCCGGTCTTCATCAAATTGTCCACGTATGTGTTCTCCTTCAAGGCCTGGACGGTTTCTTGAAATTCTTTGCCTTGCTGATCGTAATGGTAGTTGAGGGTGGCACCCAACAGAAATGGACTTGACTCTCCCCCAAATGGGACTCTGGTGAACCTCAGATGTTGTTCTTTACCATTTATGTTAAACAGGAACCGGAATGCGTCCCGATCCTCTTCTCTGACACCAATCTGCAAGAACGCCTTCTGGATATCCGCTAGGACAAGATGGGTGGACATGCGTGCTCTGATCAAGATGTCCCACAGTAAGGGCTGAAGTGGCGGACCCGTGTACATACATTCGTTTATGCTGTTGGCCAGTAGGTGTGGTTTCGCACTAGCGTCGAAAACCATTCTCACTTTGGTCGTACTCGCGCTCTCCCTGACGACCGGTTTGTGCGGCATGTAGAAAGTGCGGTCTCCGGTCGGCGTTTTGGGCGCAACCTCCACTATTCCTTCCTCTAGCTGCTCTCTCACGATTTTCCCATACTCTTCCCTCAACTTTGGGTTTTGGCTCAACTTCTTCTCAACCCTGATTAGGCGTCTCCTGCTTGGCTGTTCGTTCGTACTTGACAAGGAACTACCTGGAATCCAAGGTACGCTCACTTCGTACCGGCCGTCTACTCCCCTTTTCACACTCTCCTTGAAACTACTGAGCACGTCCGACGGATCATCCTCTCCTCTATCCTCTACCCCCAACACGTCTAAACTGTAGAGCTTCTCGTAGTCACTCGCCTCTTTGACGTACATACACTTGTTGTCTGTGTACTCCACGCCTCCATGGATGACCCATCCAAACGTCGTCTCCTCTACTATTGGGTCCTCGGGGCGCCCCTTGAATGTTTGATCGGTCCTTATTTTGCAGTAGGTCCTGTCACCCAAGATCATGTGAATGGGATACTCTTCACTTGCTGTCACGTAAAACTGTTTGTCTCGGGCATGTTCGTATCTTGCCTTTAACTCCTTAACAGTCGGTCTCCTCACGGTTGTGAAATCCGCCATCTTACTCCCAGTGATTTCTACCCGCTCACTCGTTCTATGATCCAAAGAATCAAGTCTCACTTCAAATATGGGCAGGGACTGTTTCTGGACACCGTTGATAGTGACGAATTGGCGTGACTCATGGCGCGTAGGCTTCAAATTTAGCATCTCAATTGCTTCTTTTGATATGAAATTCCTCCCCGAGCCTGTATCCAAGTAAGCCCACAAGGTGATTCCTTGAATCCTCAGCGGAATGATGGCTGGTAGCGATCGATCTTCTGAGCCGGGGTGATATGCTGTGAACACCGTGCCGTCACTCGGTCCGTTCACCAAATGTTTGTCACATAGGCTCGTGTGGTGTCTTGACTTACACTTGAAACAAGGGCGACTTCGGCAGTGACTTGCCCCATGACCCTCACGTCCACAGTTGTAACACAGTCTCCTTTCGTGAAAGAAATTTCTTCTTTTTTCTATGGTGTCGAAGACTCCACAGGCTTCTCCCCAGTGGTCACCTTGACAGTATAGGCAAAAAGGGGGTTTGGGTTCACGGCCAGCGTCCTTCTTTCTCCTTGTATACCAGTGCCGTTCCCTTTTTCTTGAGTCCCCTACATCAGTCGACGAGTCATCCACCTTGTTCCTTTTGAGCCACTTTTGCAGGTTTTCAATTAATTCCTTCATGCCCCATTCCTCCCAGTGATCGTCAACTCTAACAAGATCGGGTTTAACTTGTGGTAATTTCTTCAGTGTCGTCATCACGAATCCTCTCAACATGTCAGCCTCCCCCAGGGTTTGTAAGGCGTCGTAATTTTTGCTTAGCACTTCATAGAATTCTCTTACTTTCTCGAAACTGTTCCCTTTTACTGGTGTTAAGTTTATGATTTCGTCCATGTGGGCGTTCACAACAAGCTTAGTTTGCCCGTATTCCCTTTGTAATCTCTCCCATGCCGTTTTGTACCCCAAGGTACCTGGTTTAAGGTTAGAAATTTTCTCCCTTACCTTGGGTACGACCATCTCTAGCAAGTAGCCAAATTTCTCTTCGTCTGGAACTGGTCGACTGTGGACTTGCGTGACAAACATATTTTCAAATCGGACCCAATCCGATGATGTACCCTTGAAAGGTGTAATTCTCAACTTAGGAAGCTTTGCGTGAGTAGCTTTTGCGGCCGTTTCCATCTCCAACTTTTGCTCTGCCGCGCGCAACTCGGCTCTGAACTTCTCCTCCCAGAATTCCTTTTCTTGTTGTTGTCGTTCTCGCGTGACGCGTTCCTCGCGCTCTCGTTTGGCCTCCCAATTCTGCTTCTCGATTTCCTCGTCCCTTTGTCTTTGTTTAGTCGACAATAATTCGGAAATTTTGTCCCTTTCCTATACTAAGGGAGAAAACTCGTTCTTCTTGTCCTTCTTCCACTGTCGAACGTCTCGCGCCGAAGCTCCAAGGTCCAGCTTCAAGCCTTCCAGTTGCGAAATAAGATCCGTAATTTTACTGATTAGTCGAGTCCCTTGTTTTACGGCGATTTCCATCTCTAAGTAATCGTTATTTTCAATAAGCTCGTCGGCTGGCTCCATGTAGTATTTCAACTTTGCGACCTCCTTATCGATATCTCTTTCTAGGCGCTCCAGCGCTTCTGAAGACTGCTCGTTTCCTTCCATGAAATTTGCTTTACTGCACCAACCACGCGGTTCGTCTAGATCTCTCAAATCCTGTATGGTTGTCAGCTGTCGTTGTTTTCGCCGTTTCCTTGATCCTGGTCCCGGCACCACAAATGTACCGAACTTGTGGGGTACACTCTAAACTCACGTACTCACAAATTGTGTTTGACAAATCCTTGTTTTATTCTCCTCGTGGTTTTACAACGCGTCTCTAAAATTCGTTCTATCTCTCTTCCCAAAGCCTATTGTCTCTCCTCAAATGTCTCCGGTTACAATTTCGTGACCCTAGCCTAAACGTGCTTATGCAACTTCCGTTTAGCGTTGAGTGGAAATTTCAAGGAATTGACCAAGGTGGCCCGCGACACGTTGGACGTCTCACCCAGCCAGGCGCAAAGGTATTTACAAGGAGAACCCACTTTCACGTTACACCGTCCTCGTCAGGTACGATTTCCACGCAGCAAGACGGTCGTGCCTCCGCAAGTGGATTATACCTGGCAGGCGGATCTTGTGGAAATGCAGGATGCCAAACTTATTGCCCAAAACAAACGCACCCGATACCTACTGACGGTCATCGATGTGTTGTCCAAATATGCATGGGTCATTGCCTTAAAAAGCAAGAAGGGCAAGGCCACGGCAGATGCCTTTCGTTATTTGTTGGAGAATTCAGGAGGACGTAAGCCCGTCAACTTGCAGACGGATCAAGGGAAAGAATTCTACAACCAACACATGAAGCAATTACTGGACGAGTATAACATTCACCACTATTCCACTCGAGGTGAACCCAAAGCTGCTGTGGTCGAACGTTTCAATCGCACTTTGAAGGAATTGATGTACAAGTACATGACAGCTCGCAACACCCCCAAATATTTGGAGGTCTTACCCTTGTTGGTGGACAAGTACAACACGCGCATTCACAGCCGCACTTAAATGGCCCCGGCCGATGTCACTGACGACAATGCCTCGGTGGTCTGGAAGCGGTTGTTCAAACCCACCCCTGCCTTAGACCCTTACAAGTTTCGACCAGGGGATTTTGTGCGCACCACAAAACCCGTCAAGGGTAAAAAGAGTGCCTTTTCCAAGAGTTATCGGGGTAATTGGTCGCAAGACGTGTACACGGTGACCGATCGTCAACGGTCCTTGTACGATGGTGTGAATTATTATAAGTTGGACACTTGGAAAGGTGATAAAGTACGTGGACGATTTTATGAACCTCAACTGCAAAAAGTACGAGCTCTACCCAACCAATGGCAGGTGAGTAAAAAGCTTAAATACAAGGGACGCGGACCCACTCGTCAAATGTTAGTCAACTGGCAAGGACTTGCTCCCGATTATCAAACGTGGATACCCGTCACAGAGTTAAAAAAAGTCCTCGTAAAAAAATGGCCAAACCCTGGGAAATGGACGATGATTTTTTGCTGTTTCTGAATAGTGGGGATGTGGGCACGGAACCCCTCGAACCCGGACAGACCACCGTGCGCAGTGCGTTCCGACAACGGCTGGAGATTCCATTGACGCTCACTGACCAGTGGCAAGTTGCCCTTTTGAAACTGTTGTACACCAATTCTTACGGGAACACCGTGTTGAAATCGTCGCAGGATTACCATGTGCGTGTGGGGAGCTCGGATGGATCGGTTCCCACTCGATCAATGGCGCTGACTTCGCACAAACACTTCACGCACGCGGCAGAATTGCTTGGCGATTTGGTGCAGAAGATGGGGTGGTACGTGATACCCACCTTGTCGGGCAGTCAACATCATTACGGACAACTCCACATGGAATCTCCTGGCACCACGGACGAAAATTTTCCCACAAATCCCAAACTGGATCTGTTTCGTCCCGACCTGGTGCGTAAATTTTTGCAAAGGATCGGAAACACTTATCGCGTGAAACAAGTCGCACTCCCTACGCGCTTCATTCAGATCGAATATTACGTAGGATTCGCCCTCCTGAAACTCATGGGTTTAAAGAGAAATTACATCTGGTTAACTAGAGCTAGTCCATCCAGACCCAGGACGCATTATTCACTCCATCTGTGGGCGCAGGGTCAGTACAATCTGGGGGAATCGTTGGCTCTGTTGATGGGATTTTTGGAGCCCAATCCAGATCGGCTGGGCCAGACGCGCATTGTGGCTCACAACACCGTCTACGCGGACGCGGGAGAAGGTACGCAAGCCGATTGGGTGGTTAGTTGTTTGGATACGCATCACTTTGGCATCGAGACGGAAGATTTTCTGTTGGGAGGCGTACGCATCAAACTCAACACTGCCGTTGAGCGGTTGCACTACACGTTTGGCAAAAGAGCCGTCTTTGACATGGGGGCTTGGGTGCGCGACCCGTCTCCCTTGTTACCCTACGCGCGACAATCCCCCGTGACGGTGGTCACTATTGAACCCGGCAAGTGGTTTCTGCAGGCCCGAGAAGGGGTCTACGTCGATTTCAAAAACGGTCTGGAGACAGTGATGGGCACCCCACAACTCAAGGCTCCTTCTCGGGTTAAGGGATTCGGGGCCTGGTTGGCTTTGCCCAGTTTGGAGACATCCCTGGCCCAAACAAACACCCACTTGTCTGACGTGGACCTCACGCGATGCAATACCGAAGTAGATGTGGTGGAATTTAGCCCTGTGGGCGACAGACAACGCCGATTGCTGGCCACCTTTCCCCTCTCACCTAGCAGCGATTACGGTCTCACGGTCGAATACGACCCGCAGCATTTGGATTTCAGACCGTTGGCAGGACCCACGCAAAATCTGAGCGAGTTGAGAGTGCATTTAAGAAACGCTGAAGGTTTGGGTGTACCATTTTACACGGGTCTCACCGGTGTTTGGTTGTACTTTCGCAAAGGAGGAACGAAAAACACACAACCCTTGCAATCGGCCGCCATGAGTTTTGCTGGGGGACGTCGAGTGACTTTGGAAAGTGACGATCAGAAGGACCTCTTCCCGAACAACACCCCATCGCGTTTCAGGTTGAGATTACCCGAACAGTGGACCTTGGATGCCACATGGGAAGTGGCTCTGGTGCAATTGTTGATGCCTCACACGTTTCACAACGTTCAAGATCGCCAGATACAGTGTTCTGTCAACTACCCTTCCGGCAAACAAGATATTTTTTTGGCGGGCGGGCTCTACGTGACGTTGGCAGATGTTGTGTTGGCCCTTCATGAAGCCATCGAAACGGAGACACCCGTTTCAGATGCTGGCACGATCGCTCGTGTCCAACTGCAGTTGGACGAGAAAGGATTTTACCAGTGGACCTTCCCCACGAATGATTTTTCGCTGTACTTACCCATCTGGTTGGCTCGAGTTTTAGGATATCTTGATTGGGAGTCGTGGACGGTCCCGTTTTACTACAAGTCCGACGTGCGTCATCCCACAGTGGAAATCACCAGCACGGAAGCGGCGACCTCGACAAAGAACCCCTCGTCGACCTCGCAACATCACGGCCGCGAGTTTGGATGAAAATCTCTATCGGCTTCTGGGAGGGAGACCCATCGGGGTGTTGCCCAATGCCATTCCTGGCTTTCAGGTGGGCATGGGAGAGAATCGAGAGAGAGTAAGAGGAAAAAAACGTAGACGAACGGGTCACGGTGATTGTTTCAACGAGCTCCTATAAAAAGGAGCATCCACGGGTGGTCGACCATTTGACTAGACGTCACCGTCAGCATGTCACAAAGGCCAGATGACACAGACAACAACAACAACGGTGGGATCATCGTGCAGGCCGATCAGGGTCTTTACAATTATCGCCCTCCGCGAGAAATCAATGCCACAGAATACAAATGGCACTTTGAAGATGTGAAATCTCAGACCACTTCGTCAAACCCTCTCCAATTTCGTTTGGCCGATCGACCTTACCCCTTCTGCCCCAGCGAGATCGAACTGCATCTTAAAGTGTACTTCAAACTGGGCTCCACAAAAGCACCCTTGAATGACTTCACCACCAACCAAGCTATTGTAGGCCCAGTGAACAATTTTGGGTACAGTTGTATCCGTCAAGTTCGTTGTCGAGTCAACAACAACGAAACTGAGTCCACGGCTGCTGTGAATTTGGCATACCAAGAATATTTCAAGACCTTGTTGGAAGCAGATCCCTGGGACGACGCCAGCCGCCTCAAGCGACAAGGATGGTACAAAGATAGCACAGGACAGAGGGATAAATGGGGAGGCCTAGCCGCTCATAATCCTGGAGGGGTTCAACGACAAAAGATCTGTGTCAATGACACGGGCAAGTTCGAATTCAACGTGTGCCCTTTGCCTTGTAATTTTTGCCAGATAGAACAGAACGTCCCACCCAACACCAGAGTAGAATTTGAGATCGAGTTCAATGACCCCAAGTTCTGTTTGATGTCCATGACCCTGGACAAGACCTCTGCAGCTGGGGCAGTGAACGACACGGCTAGTTTTGAAGTCTTGGCCCAAGAGTGTTTTCTCCGTGTGTTTTATCCCGTTCCTAATGATATCATCATGAAGTACATGGAAGAACAAGTGGAAAAAACCACGGTGGCCAACCACCTCTCCTTCCCCTTCAGCCGCATGCGATGCGAGAACAGGTACATTCCATCAGGCGTCAGCCAAGTGGAGTTCAACGATGTGTTTCAAGAACGTTCCCCGCGCTTGTTTTGGTTGGTGGTGTTGGAAGATGCGCGTTATCAGGGAGAATTCAATAAAAATCCCTTTGACTTCAAAGCCAAATTTTCAGGATTCAACATCACCAGTGCCGAGTGCACAGCTAACGGAGTCCTAGTGAACAAAGCCAAAGTGGATCTTACCAACAAATACGAGATCTATGATTTGTTGCTGAATGCCTCAGGCAAAAAGAGACGCGATGCTTACCTGTTGGATCCCGACACCTTTGAAAAGGGTTTCTACTTTGTACCCTTTGATTTGACGGCTGTCCAAGATGGAGGTGATTCTGTCACCCCGCAGTTGCAAATGCTGATCAACGTCAGGCTGGGGTTTTCTACAACGACAGGCGCAGCATTGCAAGCTTTGTTCTTGTACAACACAGATGAGTCTGTTGCAGATTGACAACAGAGGAACCACTCAAGGCCCAGTGCTCTTGTCCGATGCCTTGGTGTGAAAAGAGCTGGAAAAACATTATCTTTTTGTAACAATAAAAAAAGAGGTCAATAAAAATGTCACTTGCCTATTTCATGAACCTTAGATGCCTTGGTTTGAAAACAGCTTTTTTGTAACAAGAAAAAAAAGAGTTTAATAAAAATGTTTTATCTTTTTTGGTGATGTTTGTGTGTGTCACTCTCCTGTTCCTCGGGCCCCCTATAAAAAAGGGCACAAGTCCTCCTTGGTCAGTTTTGAAAATGCCTTGCAGAAAGAAAAGAAGAAGAGTATCTCGCAAAAAGAGGTACCACAGAGGGGGGGCTAGGTTCGTGAGACGACCCACCCTGCAGGATAAAATAGCCGAGGGAGTCAGTATGTTTTTATCAGGACCTGCCCCTTCGTTTGCTACGGCAGGCTTGTTCCTGGGCTAGCAAGCATTCAAAGGCATAAAAGACAACGTGGAGCATTTTTTAAAGGCCAAAAAGCGGCGGAGATAAAAAAAAAGATCCACCTTGTCAAAAAAAAAAAGATGGACATCCCGTGCCAGACGAGACAGCGCCCAAAGACGAAGAAATCGTCGGATGAGAAGGCAGAAAGGTATTCAACGAGGAGGTTTCGTCCCCATTGTGGTGGATTTTAAGAAAGGGATCCAAGTTACACGGGACGCCATCGAAGCCATGCAACAACCCATCGACCATGACAAGGCCCGACGAAATGTGAACAGGTACAAAGCCGAGTATGCGTCTTATAAAAGACGCGGTGGAAACAAAGGGTACACGCGTTGGGCCCGCGACAAAGGTTACGCCAAAAAAAGTGACGCCTGTTGCCTGCAGTAAAAATGCATGACACGTTGCAATTGAGAAAAGCGTGTCGAGGCGATGACAACATTTCAAAATACTTTTGGGACGTGTTTGGTGCAGATGAAGGAGCCTGTCAACCCGTCGAGTACCCCAAGTGCGCCATATGGAACACGGACCCCATACGCTTACCCGGCCAACATTGGATAGCGGTGTTTTGGGCGAGTCAAGACCACGGAGAATTCTTTGATAGTTACGCGCGAGCACCATCCTTTTACAACACGGCGTGGTGTTGTTTCGACCTTTTCCGTCACATTCCACAAGAGCTACAAGGAACCAACACCGATGTGTGCGGAGATTATTGTTTGTACTAGTTATTTCATCGTTGCCGCGGTAAACCCATGACCCAAATTGTTCGACCCTTCTCACCCACGGATCGTGTCTACAACGATACGGCCGTGGTGGAACGAGTACGGGACGAATTCCCGAGTTTACGCATCAACACCTGGCAGGGGGACTGTATGATAAGGATGGACGCCCCAACCAGATGTGTCGGATCAAACGGTTAAATCTTTGCAAAAGAAAGGCATAAAAGGAAGAACGGTGTTTTTTACGGGGTGACAGGTTAAAAACATGGAAACGGAAGATGCTCCCTCTTGTTATGATCCACGTTTCAGGGTCCCGGGTAACATGCAGATCGTGGGTCCTACCTTGAGCGGCAAGACAACCTTCTTGTACAAGTTGGTCAAAGATGCTGCGTGCTACTTTCGGGAAGACGACGGATCCCCTTGTTATTTTCAAAAAATCGTATATTGCTATGGATCAGCCTGGCAACCGATTTTTAACCAATTCCAAGAGATGGGCGTGCAATTTCACGAGGGCTTGCCAGACAACGTGGAAGCACTCTTTCCACCCGAAACACGCCCCGGTTTGATCATCATGGACGATCTCATGCACGAAAGCAGCAAGTCACCTCAAGTGACCCAACTGTTGACCAAAGGAACGCATCACTTGGGTCTCTTTGCAATTTTCCTGTCGCAGAACCTCTTCCATTCGGGCAAGGAACAAGCTGGTCAAAATCGCAATTATCATTACACCATTCTCTTTAAGAATCCCGCGGATACCCGTTACATCAAGATGCTGGGCATTCGTTGGTTGGGTGATTCAGAGGCATTTTGGCCCATCTATAAAAGGGCCACAGAGAAACCTTTTGGCTATCTATTGACCGACCATCCTCCTCGAACCGACGACGCCATTCGTTTTCGTACCCATCTCTTGATAGACGATCCCGAACCTCTTACCGTGTTGCAACCCGCTCAAAAGAGAAGACACAAAACGTGAGAAAAATGTCTTTCCGTCGTCGAGATTGGAGAAGACAGCGAGGACGAGGCATGTTGGAGGATTTTAGCAAATCTCGCGCCACCCGCACCAATCAAATCAGAGCACGATGGAATAAGGAGAGAGCCGACATGCATCGACGCTTGCAAAACGAAAGCGGTAAATTGCAAGAAGGTGCCCGTCACCTCCAGTGGATGTTGGAAAACCCCAACCCCAATCTGGGTGAAAGGATCATGGAGAAGGGACGTCAAACCCACTTCAAAGCCAAGAATGCTTTCAAACCAGGCATCAAACGCCCCAAACTCAAAGCAGGAACGAAAAGAGCCCTGATGGCTGGGGCGATGGGAGGTGTCTTGACCCCCGTAGTGGGAACTTTAATCGCCAAAGCTATAAAAAAGACGAAGACGAAGAAGAAGAAATCATAAAAAGAAAACAGTTATGCAGTCCCTCATTGTCATTCCCACCTATGGAACATGGCCCGCCATGCCACGCATCGCTCGAGCGCCTTGGTCGCAAGGGGTTCCTTTTACCCGTTACGTGGTTGGGAAAGGGATACAATTGCAAGATGCAAGCGATCTCACCACGGGTCGGGCGGCCTGGCAAGCACAGATCCGTTGCAGTCAAAGAGGTCGCAGGATCGATGGCAGCCAGAGATCAAGAGCCATGGCCAAAGCCTATGCCAACCGACCCGCTCAGAAGGTCGATCGTTGGGTCAACAGAAAGAAAAAAGATGACTCCCGAAACCTTAACGGGAAAATTAACAGCAGGCGCTGCATTAGGAGGAGCTGCAGCGGCCGTGCCAGCAGCGTTTTTGGGTGCCTTAACAGCCAAAGTCTTCACCCAGAAGAAGAAAAAGAAGAAGAAGAAGAAACAAGAAGGAGGGTTTTTAACGCTGCTAAGCAATGCTGCCAAAGTAGGATACGAGGTTGGAAAGAGAAAGGATTACAAGCGTATGGGAGCCAAAGGAGCCACGGGGCATTATAAAGCGCATCGCAAACCCTGGGAAGTTTAAGGAAGGTATAAAGAGAGAGTAGTCATCATCCGCAAGTACATTCACCATGCCAACCGTTCGCAGAAAGAAAACAAGACAGCGTGGAAAAGGTTTGGGCGCCGACATGGCCGTGGCCACGGCAGCTCCCATTGTGGCCAATCTCTTAAGTCAAGGGATTGAACACGCCATGGACAAAGGACCACAGGTACTCGGCAAGGTAGCCAAGCATGGCAAACGTGGTGTAAAGTGGCTCTCGAAACGCTTCAACCGTTTGAGAAAAAAGAAACCTCAGAAGGGTGGTAGAAAAAAAAGAACATCCTTGCCCCGTTGGGCTCAAGAACCTGGTCTGTCCAAACTCGTAGGTCTACCCAATCATTTACCGTCACACGTGCAATTTCAACTTGAAAATTCCACGACCTCGGTGTAGGCAGGCGAAGGATATAAGAAAGGAGGAAACTGCAGGACACACACAGTTTTTTTGTGATGGCCCCACCTAGAGGCGCTTGGCGTGCTTTTCCTGTCAATTCAAATTTTTCGCCCACTTCTGCTGCAGAGCGACGAGCGGACTCGGGATTTGATGCCCCAAGAAAGAAGGCCACTACCGATCGTTTTGGGAGACCCAACCGAGCCGTGAAAGCCAGTATTGCCTTGAAAAAAGGAATCAAGACAGCCAATGCGGCGACAGCGGGAGCGATTTTAGCGGCCACTTTGGGCGGTGTGCTTGCAAGTCAACTCTCGAAAAAGAAAAAAAAGAAGAAAAAGAAGCAAGAACAACAAGGTGCAGGCAAAAGATCAAGGGGATGGCGCATGCAAGAACAAGCCGACTGGTTATCGGGGTTGACGGATCGCCGGACGTTTTCGGAGGACATAAAAAGAGCCAGCAACGAACAATTGCGAGCTCTGACCGATCTGATACGTAATCTCTACGACGACAACGTGATCCAAGTACCCGCTTACATCAAAACCCCTCTCCTGGGTAACAGGAAAACGATTCGACGCATCAGTGCACTGACGACGCCTTTGCACGAAAGAAAGAGGCTCTTAAGAAGAGTAGGAGGAGAAAAACTCGTTCCCTTTTTGCAAGCCGGACTAGACGCCTTGTCGTCATGACGGACAAATACGCTCGAGGGATGATGTTGGTGCCCAAAGATCCCCCCTGGATGAAACCGCCGGTTCCCTTTCTACCCGATTCATCCCGTCAATGAGGAAGGGGTGTACAAACACCCCCCGACCCCAACGAAGCCTACTGGAAACGTCAATTCTTGACGGACCAATTGGTCAATGCCCCTCGTTTGGATCCCGTCATGCGTGTCATGGATGCCATGAAGAGCGTGGAAGGTGAAGGGCAACCGCCCAAGTTACCTTCGTACGGAAGTAAGAGCAGCGAATACTTTCGACTTCAGAATCAACTACGACACATGATAGACCCCCGTCAGACCTCTGCGCTCTTGAGAAGACCTCCCCCTCTTTCGGCGGCGGAAAACCAAGCCCGAACGGATGATATTATTCCCCCCAAACCACCCCTTGGATCCACACTTCCACCACCTCCCAAGTCATTTCAAGAAGCGCACCAGCAATCAAAGAACATTGACAAACAATTGGAAAACTTCATCAACGTGGCTAAACAGAATTTGGACGAGGCCAAGCGCGCCGGCAATAATCCTAACGAGGTGAAAATGGCTGATCTAGATTGGCAAGTGGCTCAAAAGTCTGCTGAAGTCATACGAGAGTTGGACGATCAATTAAACTCAGAAAACTATGGTTTGCCCTTCAGCGACCTCAAATACTGGACCACGGACAAAGACACATTCGATGCTGCCGTGGAAGCACACAAAAGAGAGCTGCTGGAACGTCGTGACAAACTGTGGGGTCAACTGGAAACAGAATATCAAGAGCACAAGGAAAGTATGAAACAGAGAGAAAAGCAAAGACAAGCCAAGATAGAAAACATTATTCAAAAAGGAAAAGGGATCGCCTTGAAACGACACAAACCTCGCGGTTGGGTGCAAGAGTAAGAAAGTTGTTCAGAAAAAAAAAAGCAAAGAGACGTTTAAAAGTTGTCACTATTTAAATTGGTGACCTGTTTTCACAACAAGATTGTTGTAATAAAGTTGCTGGTCAAAACACGTGTGCTCTTTTTCTTGCACTAACCGGTTTTTTGAAAAAAAAAAAAAACGTAATGAAAAAAAAAAGAAAAAAAAAACAATCTGCGTGGTTCATTGTCTGATGAACCAAATCAAACAAGGCAAGACTCCTTTGTGGCCACAAGTAACGAGAAAAGGCCCACTGGTAGTGTAGACTCTCGCCAAGGTCACAGGTTCGATTCCCGTTGGGGTCCCAAAAAAATCAACAAGAACATTCGAAAACAAGAAAACGAAAAACAAGCAAGAAAAACACAAAACAAAAAGCATTCTCATTTTCTGGAAACGCTTGGTTGACAAAACAAATTGTCCTTCAAAGACAAGAGACGTCAGCGAAGGGCTTCCTCGTAGCCTGAGGGGTGACGTCAGCTTTTTTTCCTTTATAAAGTCTCGCGCTTTGTTCTTTTTTCATTCTTCTCTCATTCGCTTACAACGCAAAGCCAGACGAGCTGCTCGGCAGAAGAAAACAGAAATGGATGCAAGATTATCGCAAACACTTGGGACGAGACGATTTCAATTTAAACTCTTTTATCATCGAGCCAGGTCCCGCTGGTGGTTCGCGCGTGGTCTGGAACCAAGTGATGGCGTAAGCCAGGTTTTTCCAGGAAAACGCTGTTCTGAGAAAGACAAGAAAGATTTTTTCACGGCGTGAAAACAAAGATTATTCCTCGCTAAAAAATCAGACAACTCTCTTCGTGGAAGGTTTAAGAGGTGGCTTTGGAAAAATGGACAACCTTTTCGGCAAAAGAAAGGGATTTTTGTACTGCAAAATCCTTCCGCAGGTTCGTAGTTTGTTTGTTTGTCTTCGCTCGATTCGTCATGCGAGGAAAATTTGATTTGTTTAAAATACTTTCACGTTTCTTCTTTCAAACGAATTTTCTGCGAGTATTGAATTCAAACTATTTTTTTTTCTTTTTTCATTCACGGAATGTCCCGGAGGCGAGCCAAGATGATTTTCGTTCTAACATGCGATGGAATCGAAAGAGAAAGAGAACCCGATTTACGACACGTCTTCGCGGAAAATGTCTGACTTTGAATTGTTTGCCCTGAAGGTTTTCATGCGGTCTAATTACCAAGTGATTGCTTGTATTATGTTCTGTTAAAAGAATTATTCAGCGCTCGATGATAAGCGCTTTTATCACCATAACATCCAGATAAATTTTGCTCAAACCCCGATCGGAAAGTTACTCAAGAAAAGAAGAAAGCGTTAATCCTTGAAATGTTTTCTTGTTGATGATTTTCATTAAACATGTTATTGAACTTTCATCCTTGTGTGGGCTTCTTCTTTCATATTGGGGATTTTGACTACTTCCCCAATTCATTCCCCAGGAGGATCGTACATAGGGAAATTTGACCACTTCCCCAAAAAAATGTGAAAAAAATTTTGAAAAAAATCAAAAAATTTTTTGAAAAAATTCGATACTCAAAATCACCTATATAAATCAAAAATTGAAAAAAAACTTCAAAAAAAAATCAAAAAATTTGAAAAAAAATTGAAAAAAAATTCTAGTCAAAATCCCCTATATAACTTTTTTCATTAAAAATCTTGTTGAACCTGATTTGATGTGTGGACTCCTTCTTTGGGGACCTTCAACTTCCCTAGGGAACCTTTCCCATGACGTCACTTTCACCCGGGGATTTTGGGCAATGACGTCACTTCCGCTCCCGGGGAATTCTGGGATGGAGTCACTTCCGCTCCCGGGGACTTCTGGGATGGACGTCACACTTCCCCCCTCTTGTCCATGACGTCATGGACGAGTGTGACGTCACCGATGACGTATATACGGAAATTTGACTATGTCCCCAAGAGAGGGACCACGTGACCAAACCATTGGGGATTTTGACTATGTCCCCTGTAGTCACCCCTTACTACTTACGCGCATGTTTTGCGACGTCATACGCGCCCGCGAGCTAGTCCTGCACGACGGAGCTACTTGCGCGACGGCGGAGGGTGGAGGGCGGCGGGCACACGCGCGCCCGCGAAACATTCCGCTAGCCATGACCGTGAAAAAATGACGGGCTAGGTTCTATGAGTATGGGGCTGCGCAGCCGGGCCTTCGGCCCGGCGAGTGCTCCGCTACTAACTTTTTTGAATGGGAAGATTCAAGAGATGTAGTTTTTGTATTTAGCAGGGCTTTCACGAAGCAGAATATATGAAGCTTATAGCTTTCGGTTATTTTAATTTGAAAAGCAAGATAATAACAACACGCCAATATTCTTTTAGTGCTCGCAATAGCGATATAAATGTTAAAATGTCATACAGTATAAACTCTACATATCGTTTGACCGGTTTGGGGATTCCATCCAAGAATTCTTGAATTAAATAATTATTTTTGCAGCACTTGTAGTAGAAAAAGGTGGGAAAAGATCGCAAGAATAAGTCAGATATATTAAGTCCTTAATGATTGATGTCAAATACATGTAGAAGATAAAAGACAAGTTTCGATTTTTAGCGTGAACTCTACACATAATCAAAGCTATGATGTTAGTATAAAACTATGAAAGCTCTAATTCTCTGTAATCACTGCTTTATTATTCAGATTTATAATCAAAAGGTTACATGGCAAACAATTCTAATTTAATAATCGAATGAACTCACCGATTCAGTTTACAGCTTTATCAGTTTTAATTTTCCTTCACCAAGTCAACATCGCTTTGAACTGAATCATTGATTTTCATTTGTTTCCTTTGACCAAAATCGCAAGAGCTTACGTTTCTTTTCTTTGACAAACAACCAATAAGGTTTGATTTGTAGAATTTGTGACTAGACTATTTGAATCAGAATAGAAAATAAGAGCTTGCATGCTTCGTGTAAGACGCCTTTTTCCCGCGCATTGTCATTTTCACGCGTGCCTGCATGTGAATAACTGGTCAAACCGGTTTATTCTGTAGTTAATGGAGGGTTAAATCCGTTTTCAGGAACGCCTTTTTATCCCTTGATTGGTTATCCTAGGAATAAGAAATTTAATGGTGGATTAACCGCTAATCGAGGGATAATTTAATCGGCTTTCCAGGAACCGGGGCCTGGTCTGTTTATTTATAATTGACCTAGTTTCTCTACAGCAAAAGTGTTTTTACTTTATTTTTTTCAAGTTTAATATCAGTGTACTAAAGTCTGTTTTATGTACATAATATTGTATTTTTTTCTTAGGGCTACTACTCACACAGACCTTGTGTTACGAGCACATCAGTTAAACATTCCATATCAGGTGATTCACAATGCTTCCATCATGAATGCTGTGGGATGCTGTGGACTTCAGGTACTTGTACTCAGGGTAGTTATTTACAGTCAAACCGGATGTTCTTTTGCGGGCAACTTTGCAAGTTTCCGCCGCAACATTGGTATTTTGATTGACAGTTTGCTTCGAGCAAGTTGGAAGTTGTGCGAGCAAGTTGCAACTTTCGCGAGCAAGTTCCTATTTCAAACTTGCTGTCAGTTGCCAGATTTCTGAATTGAAAGTACTTGGTTTGGTTACCTTGCAGTATTTCACAAATTCTACGATGTCAGGAGTAGAAACTGTTCGTTCCTTCCAGCCAGGTTTACCGGGAAAATACATCTCGTGTTGTAAAAATCTGTTTCCTGACAATATTGGATACAGTTTGCCTTGATAATCCAATAATGCTTGCGATTTGTTCTTGTTTTACACCAGACGACCATTATTCTTTCTCTTTTCTCAACCGAGGTGGTATTATTGCGATGTACGTGAGCCATAACTGAAGATGGACGTGTTTTCACAATATTCGCAATTTGCAACTGACAACAAGTTTGAAATAGGAACTTGCTCGCGAAACTTCCAACTTGCTCGAAGCAAACTGTCAATCAAAATCCCAATGTTGCGGCGGAGGTTTGCAAAGTTGTCCGCAAAAGAACATCCGGTTTGACTGTAACTATACAGAACACAATGTGATGATAGGGCGATTTTCATATGACCTTGTAACAAATTAACTGCAGGTTAGCCAACGGAGACAAACATGCACAGCATTTGGTTGGTTTAGCGGAGACACAAACCAAAGCGAACAAATTGCGAGCTAAAAAGTCAGGCCCCTTTCCATACAATCAACAACACCGGTCAAATGTGAATTTTGAGTTTTGAGAACACTGGACAATTTTTTTGAGAAAACCATTTATTTCTCGAACACAGCACAATGACAGAGAACAATTGCATTTTCGCATGGCTTCTTTTATTTCCTTGCAAGTCAATCGGGTGCCCACGTCTAAATGACTGGTCAGATTTTTAAACGGTCTTGAATCGTATCACATTAAAATAATTTTGTAGAAAAAAAATATTGAATCAAAATCGCAATAGATTTGTTTGCAGCAAATGGAAAGGAATTATTCATGATTCTTGAAGTATAATGCAAATGGGTTTTTAGGCTCCTGTTTCAGCTGCCAAGCGATGGAGCGGTTGTCAACATGATTCATTTGCGTATGTGAAATGTTTAGTTTGCCGGGCACATTCCTGTTAAGGACATCTTGAATAAATAATTATTGCAGCTTAAAAAAAGATCTATTGGACTGAACCCTGTTCATTTGCATATCGTCAAAAACAACATGATGAACAAAGTAAGATATTTTGTGACACGTAAAACCAAATTTTTTTGAAGTGAAACCTATAATAATAATACTTTATTCAAATACAGAAAAACGTTATTTAAAAAGGAGGACCGTGAGGTTACCCCTATTTTAGGTCCCCCAACTAACTAACTAACTAACTAACTAATTAATTAACTAACTAACTAACTAACTAATTAACTAACTATCGAATTAATCGAAATTGCGTTAGTTTGTTCATGTAGTGTTTTGCCAAGCCTGAATTCAGCGCTAAAGTGGAACTGTAACAGTAATTTACTTCAGCTCATAACATCACACTGTGTTTTGTTGACTAAGGGTATGTATTCCCTAAGGTTTTGAACTAAATATACTTCAATGTATAGTTTCCTGTCTGAATTTTAATATACGGAAATTTGGGAAAGAACGCTCAATGAAACCACAGCTATCGCCATTCCATGATCTGTGCTATTAAACTCAAGTGCGACAGTAAGTTCTTTGGAACGGAGTGAAGTGCAGTCTTTTCCTTGCTTTGTCTTGGGGAAACAAAACAATCAATCAAGCGAGCTCTTTGTTTTCTTGTAAAAAAACTCAAAGTTCACAAATTGAAACTCGAAGTTCACAACTCGAAACTCAAAACATTCGACTTGAAGATTTCTCCTCGAAGTTTTTCAAGTTTTGAGTTTCAGTCTTTCCAGTTTCGAGTGACTGTCAACTTACATTTGACAGCTACTGTATAGTATTTGAGAGTTTTTAGTGGGAGACACTTTACAAAAAATGTTCATTCCGTATAAAAGTGCAGAACTCATCAACATCAGTCAAATCAATGCCATGTGCTACTGACCCCCCCCCCCCCCCCCCCCCCTCCCCCTCCCACTCCCCCACTCCCCCTTTCAATGTTGATGACTGTTGGTTTGAATGCTATTTTGGATCTGTTACAACACTGATAAGGGGATTCAAGGGGATACGGACTTGTTGAAAACCATGTCATCCTCGAAATATGCACTACAATACACAATGTCTCAACTCTTTTTGCAATAGCTTTTGTTTTTTTTTTGTTTTTGTTTTTTTTCTTTTTAATAACATTTATTTAATTACAAAACTTCTACTGACAATAGTTACATTTACATAGAGGTAAAATAAAAACAAACACACAGGAGATAGAGAAAAAAGATACAATGTTACAGCATTTACAACTACTTGAGCCCAAAAATGTTTACAAATTAGACTGCTATATACAAAGTTGCAAAATAAACGGTACACCAAAAACATAAGGAGATTGTCCTACCAACTAAAAAGAGCTCTGCATTTGCATTTGTTTCTGCACCTCTTTTAACTTTTAGAACTTTTTGAAATTATTTAATAACAGCAAGTTTATTTGTCCAAGGGGCAAAGTTTAAGAGGGCCCCATTTGTTTTTGAAGGAAGACATATTGTTGTTATTAGAGGCAATCTCTTTTTCAATTTCCATGAAGTTTATAACGGTTTGGATATAAACCTGTAGCGCCGGGATGCAGTTATTTAACCTACATGTATAAATATATCGTTTGGCGATAAGGAAAAGGTGATGTATCAATAAATCAGAGATATTGTCAAGTAGTCCAAAACAGATAAGAGGAGAGAAGACAATAGATTTGTTTAAGGTGATGTTTTGAGTTATCCATTGATAAATGTCTTTCCAAAATTTTTGAGTGTAACTGCAATACCAGAACAAGTGGGCAAGAGTTTCAATAGATTCGCCACAAAAAGAACAGGAGTCTGCTTGTTTTAGGCCAATTTTAAAGAGGTAGTCATTTGTTGCTATTCGTCTGTGGAGGAACATAAATTGGAACACTCATAACTTTGTTTCTGTTGTACACAGAAAGGGGAGACGATATGTATTCTCCCAATTCACGTTCGCATTTCCTATTATAGTTTCCTTAGACAGCCATTTTCCCTGGCTTTTAAGAGGGGTGGTGGCCTTTTTTTCGATGATTGATTTGTAAACAGTTTTACAGGCTTTTTTTGAGGCTAATAATGTTTGCCCAAAGGTCTTGATTTTGGGTCCTCTGTTGGGTTGTTGAGAACACTTTTGCTTGAACAGTTTAAGGGCTGATACTACCTTATAGAATTCTAGAAAGTTAGTCTTGATTTTATATTTAGAGGTAAATGCAGTATAGATTAATATCGAATTTCCATCCGTATCGAGAATATCTTTAACATCTTTCACACCTGCGGTGAACCAGGATTTGTAGAAAATTGGTTTGTTCTCTATTTTTATGAGGGAGTTGTGCCAGATCTGAGCTGACTTGAAATCTAGATTGTTGTCCTTATAATTTAGGGTCGTCCAATATTCCATTACCTCAGCTAAAAACGGATCTCGCAGATTAAGTAAACGAGCATCTTTAGGGCTTAAGTTTCCCCAGAAAACTAATTTCCCTCCAAATCGTGCTAGTCGATGGTTAAAGCAAAGCTTCCATTTCCCTGTATCTTGATCATCTAAATAACTTTTTACCCATTTCATTTTTAAGGCCTGGTTAAAACTAGCAATATCGAGCATCTTTAGCCCCCCCTTACTGTAATCACTGATCATTTCTGTTCTTTTTATTTTGTCCCCCTTATTGTCCCAAAGAAAATCGTATAATAGAGTATTAATTTCCCTTATGACCCCTTTTGGTGTCGGAAGGGAGGACAAAACATAAACAATCTGAGATACTGCTAGAGCTTTTAAAATGGCGATTTTACCCATAAGTGTGAGTCTTCTGGCCGACCAACTCCCGAGGATTTTTTTAATCTTTTCAATTTTCTCAGTGAAATTATTGTCAATATTGGCTGGCCCCGAAGTCGAGAACCAAACTCCTAAGGCGTAGACCTTCCCCTCTGCCCAAAGGACAGGTTTACTCGAAGGAATAACAGCATTAGTATTCTTGTGTGAACCTATCCAGAGGGCCTTAGTTTTCTCATAGTTTGCTTTCAAACCTGATACATTTGCAAATATGTCTAGTACGTATAATGTTCTCGAAAAAGAACGCTCTGAGCCATCTAGGATCATTGTTGTGTCATCTGCATATTGGGACAATTTGCAATCTGAGTTGCCCAATTTGATACCGCGAATTTCTGTATCCTTTCTTACTGCGTTACCCAAGATTTCAGCACCTAAGATAAATAAATAGGGAGACAGTGGGCACCCCTGTCTTACTCCACGATGTAAAGAAAAGAAGTCGGATGCCCATCCATTGTTAAGGACGCAACTACTTATGTTCGTATAAAAAAGTTTAACCCAGCTTACCAGGGATGTTCCAAAGTTAAAGTGTCTTAGTGTTTTCTCTATAAAAGACCACTCTATACTATCGAAGGCTTTTTCAAAATCTACAAATAACAAAAGGCCCGGGATTTGTTCCATATCTGTATGGTTAATAATACTCTCAATAAGTCTGATATTTTCTCCTATGAATCTGTTTTTCAAAAAACCGGTTTGATCATTATTTATTATGTCCGGCAGAAATTTCTTTATGCGGTTTGCTATGGATTTAGCTGCGATCTTATAGTCGCAGTTGAGAAGAGTTATAGGTCTCCAGTTCTTTAAAAGGTTAACCGGTTTTTTTTTTTTTGGTAAGAGGGTAATTAGACCTCTTCTTTGAGAAATTGATAAACAGCGTTTTTCGTATGCACCATTTAGTGCATTAAGTAAATAGCCTTCAATATCTTCCCAGAAAACCTTATAAAATTCGGCTGGAAGACCATCAGTCCCAGGCGTTTTATCAGGTGCCATAGTTTTTAGACTATTTAGGCATTCCTCTTTTGTTAAGGGCCCTTCGCATTCTTCCTGCGCATGTTGGTCGAGTTTTACAGTATGTTCTTCAGGGAAGAAAAAAACGTCATGAGCAGAGATATTAGGCGCGTGTGATGCGTATAAGTTTTGATAGAAACATTTTGCTTCTGTTAAGATTTCCTCATCTGTTTTGATGACGCTATTATTCACAAGCTGAAGTTGCCTTATGGTTTTGGTATTAAAATGCCTTTTTTCCAAGTTTAAGAAGTATTTCGTGTTTTTTTCTCCTTCGTTATACCAGCGGGCTTTGGATCTTATCATAGCTCCTCTAGTTTGATGTTGGACAACATTTTCTAACTGTAATTTTTTAACTTTTATTTCATTATATATAGTGATCCTGTTGGTTTGAGATATGTCATTTTCTTCCAATTTCCTCTGTAGGGACGTTATGGCAGACTCCAAATTTGTTTCTATTAACTTCATTTTGCTTCTCTTATGCTTTGAGTATTGTATTGATTTTGAACGAATTTGCATCTTCATTGTATCCCAGAGGAGGACGGCATCAACCTCGGTGTTATTTTGGTATTCAATTGCAACTTCAGTGATTGTTATTTTTATCAAATTCATATATTCACTGTCAGATAAAAAAGACGTATTTAACTTCCAGAAGCCCGGGCCCCTGGGATTAGTATTGTTAGCAAGGTGGAGCGTTATCAAAGAATGGTCTGTTTTGTACCCTGGTAAAATATCCGCTTTTGTAATTGCCGAACTTAGACTATTACTTGTCAGGAAAAAGTCTAAGCGACAGTGAATTTCGGGCTTGCTTCTTCTCCAAGTGAATCTTCTGGTATCCGGATTGGAGACCCGCCAGATATCGATAAGGTCTAACGAATTTATTATGTTCTGAACTTCCTTCAGAGAATTTTTGTGAGTGGTCAGTCTTCCGCCCTTCTTATCATTTTGGACATCCAATACTAAGTTAAAATTGCCACCCAGAATAATGTCCTCGCACTCAAAAGAGAGGAGGTGGCTGAGAACATTTTAAAAAAAGTTCGGATTATCATCGTTTGGCGCATAAATGTTTCCCAAGGTTATAATCTTATTTTCAAGTTGCAGATCAACTAGAATAAATCTTCCATCTGGATCAGAAAATTGTCTCTTGATTTCAAACTGAAAATTATTGTTAAACAACATGCATACCCCTGCACTTGAGCTAGAAACACTACTAAAAATAGCTGAGAAGCCCCATTCTGATGACCACAGTCTTTCTTTTTCTTTGGTGCAGTGGACTTCTTGAAGAAAGAAGATTCCAAATTTTTTCATTCTAAGCCAACGGAAAGTTTCTCGCCTCTTAAGGTTGTTGGATAAGCCCCTCACATTAAGAGAACAAATTATCAATTCGTCAGTTGGGAACTTGTTGATGATTAAAAGTAGTGAACTGGAATGCAGAAACAGAATGCAAATTACGGTTAGTTAACACTTCGTAGGACTAAGAAGTATTTCCTATAATTGACACCTAACAGAAAAGATACACAAATTAAACAAAAAAGAAAAAAACTAAAATTTACATTTGGTTTGGACGAGATCCGATGCCAGCTAAGCAAAAACATCTGAGGGAAATTCAGTAACGCTGGGGGGTTTGTTTGCGTCCTGTACGTCTAACTAGTAATGCGTTGATAGATTGTTCAGCTGGAGTGCGAATTAAGGGCGCTCAATTCCTTTAGATTGTCTGGGATGTTATCTCCATTATAAACATTGTTATTTACCACCAATTTCCTGTCTACTACCTTCGCATTCATACCTTTCTTGCGGGCCAGAAACATAGCCTTGATTAAAACTTTTCGTTCCATTTGAATAGCTTTAGCATAATCTTGAGTAATGTATACATTTTCATATTGTGAAGAATTTCGCAGCCTTCCCTTCGCTTTTAGTACCATATCTCTGTCCTCTCTGCACAGAAATCGTGCAATGATTGGCCTTGGATAAGCTTTCGATGTCACATCCGACGAATGTCGTTTTCCCACTCTATGGATTGCATGGAATTGAAGATTCTCAACATCTATGTTTAGCTCGTTTTCGATAATACCATAAATAATGTTTGCACAGTTTTCACCTTCTCGTTCTGGTACGTTCATGAACCGTAGATTTTCCCGCCGGGAGTAATTTTCAAGGGCAATTACTTTTTTTTTTTTTATTTTTTTTTTTTTTTAACTTGAACAGAAAAAAAAAAAAAAAAAAAAAAGGGCAATTACTTTCTCTTGTTCCTCCAAAAATCTTACTTTCAAGGCGTCAATTTCGGTCTCGAGCTTGGCATTCTTTGATGAAACCCTAGCCGATTCACTTTTTACGTTATCCAAACTACTTTGGTGGGTTTTCTTGAAGTCTGTGTGTGACTTAGATTCTGCTTGCAGGTCTACAATGACATTCCACGCTGATTGAAGTGATTTCTCTACCTCTGTCAAGGTGCTTTTAACTTCTTCGATCTCTTCTTTAAGTTCGTGTCTCAGAATCGAAATATCAGATTTTAGCCCACCGAAATGCTCCTCTATTCTGTTATCCAAGTAAGATAGCTTTTCCATGATTCGTTCGAGCGAGGGACGATCGTCGGGCGCTTCATCCATGCTGTAGGATTCCATATTTCCTTCGACTGTCGCTCTGGTGGGTTTGTTTCGTTTTGGTGACGGCTGCGTTTGCGTTGAAGACGAGCCTGAAGATCTTTGGTTTCGTTTCGACATTAGACAGCTATTTTATCCGCCGAACATTAAATTAGGACGCTACATTCCTCCCAGGCTACTAAGAATTACTGAGCCGAGAAAACACCTCCACCTGCCATCTTGCTCGTCCTGGCTTTCCCTTTTTGCAATAGCTTGTAGATCTGAGATATAGCTGAGAAAACTACAATCATGATTTATCTGTGGATTGAAAAAATACCACAATTGGGCCAATAATTAATATCTCGCCTCCGACCTGTAGCGGCGATTTCCATACTTTTGGTCACGCACCACATGTAATATAATACCGAAACTCCCGTATGTAAACAAAAACAAAGGTGTGGCTGACTTGGGTCCTTAAAGTGCACCTAAACCCCAATTTGAAAAGTCAAATAGTGAAATATTTCTTGTTTTTAACGTCGTGTTAGTGAGTTATAGAGATTTGAATTTACAAAATGCTACGCAGTTCACAGCTTAAGGATAATCAATTTATAAGAAATACTAAATAAAAACTGTTAATAGTCAATTGATTTGTAAAACAATATTACTTGGAGGTGGAGACAGGTAGTTGTATAATAAACCAAAGAAAAATTTGAACCACAACAAAGATTGACGTACAGCTTGATTATCCATTGCATTTTGTTTCTTTAACTCTCAGTTGTATAACTTTGGTGAGACAGTGTCTATAGTGCTTTGGACGAACACCTGGAAACCAGACAGTTTTTATGATAAGATTGCAGCAAACAGAAAACAAGGCCTTCATACCCTCTGCTTGTTAGGTAAGTGTGCACCATTCAATGCTGCTTTTTACCAAGGAAGATAATATTTGTTTCTAAAATGTGCACAGTGCAAACGTTTTTGATCATATAGCATTTGGGTATAGCTAAGCAAAAAGAGGACCTTGTTCGGAATCTGCTGTTAACATTATATTCAAGTGATCGTGCACCCATTTCTTTGCATGCAATAGGATGTGTGGACCAGAGACAGTGCTCTTGAACTTATCAGGGTACCAACCCCCACCCCCCCCCCCCCCCCCCCCCCCAAAAAAAAAGTCTGGACTGATGCGGTCTATTCTGCTTTATGAATGGGTCCAGACCCACTTATTTATAAGTGTCTTTAGATAGAGGCCAAGTAAACTGTATGTAATGGAGAGGTGTCTGTATTATGGAGGTGTCCGTATTATGGAGGTGTCAGTATTATGGAGGTGTCTGTATTATGAAGGTGTCTGTATTATGGAGGTGTTTTGTATTATGGAGGTGTTTTGTATTATGGAGGTGTCTGTATTATAGAGGTGTATGTATTATAGAGGTGTCTGTATTATGGAGGTGTCCATATTATGGAGGTGTCTGTATTATGGAGGTATCTGTATTATGACGGTGTCTGTATTATGGAGGTGTCTGTATTATGGAGGTGTCTGTATAATGGAGGTGTCCGTATTATGGAGGTGTCCATATTATGGAGGTGTCTGTATTATGGAGGTGTTTATAAGGAGAGGTCGACTGACTGACTGACTCTTGTAGAGTATTACATTGAAATGCGTTTAAATGTTATGTTGGATGAATTTGGAGCTCTGGAAAATATGATTAAGTCCTGTAAAGTCCTAAAAAATATTTTCTGCTTTCTTTCCAGCTTAAGTTTTGATATACATATAATTCTTTTTACTTTACAATTGCATATTACAGTGGATTTCAGCTTACTTTGGCCGTGTCAGCTTGCAAGTTTGTTGGGAACTTGGGAACTACATTCCAGTGTTTGCAACTTCATTGTTTGAACAGCCAATCAAATTGCCAACTTTGAATCGAAGTTGCCAAGTTGGATTCCTAAGGGGCTATTCACATGATCAGATACCGGAATGACTTTCATTCTGGAACGAGTTCATTCCATCTCCATATATTTCTCTGTATCTGTTTACACGATACCGAGACGAAATTTTGTTCCCGTACAGGTCATTCCGGAATGAGTTCACTCCGGTTTTCAATCCGAATGAAATTCTCGTTCAGGTATGACATTTCATTCGAAACTTGCGCCATCTTTGTTTTCTGATCTGGCGCGAAAACCACGCGAGCGAGAACGACTTTGAAAGGCTGAGCCGGTCGATTTTGTCATGTGAATACAGTATGTACTTCATTTTGGAACGAAACTCATTCCGGAATGAAACTCATTCCGGTATCATGTGTATAGCCCCTAACTTTGATTTCAAATTGCGAAGTTCGATTTCAAATTGCCAAGTTCGGGGCGAAGTTGCTTACGTAACAGTTGTAATGAAAAACAATCCTTTTATTCAACAAGGAAAATGAAGTAAGGCAGATGAAACCCTTATTTACAAACTTTATGAAATGTGCTTCAAAAAGCTTTTCCCGCTAATTCTAGGATTGTTATAAGCAGAATGATGCTTAGCTGAACATTTTCTGTCTTTTCCTTGCAATTTTATTAAAATTAAACCACTTTTTTTAATTACCGAATTTTTATGAAATCGCCAGAGAAACGCACATATCGTTGATTGAGGTGCAAAAATTCCTTCATACTAAAAAGCTATTTTGTTGCCTAAAAATTTTATTATATTTTTTGTAAGTATAAATATACTTCTTACTTCTAGTATTAAAACTACGTTGTTAGCTTGTTGCCCATTGGAGATATAAAGATCTAAAATGACCTAATTTTGGCGTCTCGTGAAAATGACCAAACATGCCCTTCACTTACGGTATTGGGAAAGCAACAAATCAAAACAACCGATTCCAATAACACATTTTGCTACAAGACTGATCAATATAGAATACGATTTAGTAGTTTTTATTCCCAGGCTGCTATTTTTGTTGTCTTACGGTGATTTGAGTATTATCACCTCCTGCCTGGTTCTGCCTGGTTTTCTGGTGTCCATATTGTTCAGCCCTCTCGTCTTTTGCATTCCATTACAGCTAGCCCGATGGTGTGGCTAAAAATCTTTTACTTGAAACCAGTAAATCTTTTATCAGTGAACAAAGTGGCATCCAAATGACGTCATCATTCGTTGCCATGGCAACGCGAAAAGAGGTAAAAAATACGCTATTTTGGACCATTTGAGGCTAATAACTTATAAACAACACGGTGAAAGTTTTTGTTTTCGATATATTTTTGTTTAATTGGCAAGAGAAACATTTTAACAATTTTTTTTTTAAATTCCCAACATGGAGTTCAGAGCTACCTTAAATTTATGTAAAAATGACATATCTCTTAATCCTATGTACAGATTTTTTTCAAAATTGGCACAAATGTTTTTTACGTTTATACGGCGAAAATATATAAAAATCAAAAAATTCACCATGCAGTTTTGAAGTTATTAGCCTCAAAAGGTTGAAAATGGGGTCTTTTTGGCCTCTTTTGACGTTGCCATGGTAACAAATTTTGATGTCGTAGCCACCTCAATTTGTTATTGGTTAAGTGTTTACAAACCTGCACTAAACGTTTTATCTTAACTTTACTGATGTAGCTGTGATTGAATATCATAGATGTATCATGATGGGAATGTTTAAACTATTAGGAGCCACCTTAAAAGCGCTGTAAAAAATAAGTTTTCTGTTAGTGTTAAGAAGTAAGAGTCGGTGGTTAATTAAGACTTTTTTTTTATTGATGTGAGAGATAAACGCTTTACTATTTTTTTCATTTAAAATCATGGAACCTGAATTATATTTATTGCATAAAATTTTAATTTTCTATAATAATCCCGGCTGAATATCAGCCATATCTTTGGAAATTTGTGAACATTGTTTTGCAATATTATCTGGCAAATTTTGTAAATGGATCCAAAACTTTAAAATAGAAGTGTCTATCGTCAATTTCAAAGATGATCTACCTAGTTCATTTCTGGCTGCAACATTTGGACATTGCTTATTTACTCCTAGAGATTGTTTACAAAGGAAAATATGCGTTTTTTTTCCCAAGTGTTAAAATCATCTTTATCGTACGTAAATACCCCAGTGAATTAAAAAGTTTATTTGTGATATCAAGTGGTACTTTTAAGAAGTCTAAATAACGACGTGTAGCAAAGAAGGATCGTCTTACCTTATCTTTCGAATTTAATTTACAAACTTTAAAGTTTCCGTTAGTAGAAAAGTTGATTCCAAAATAAGTGTAATTGCTGACAATTTCTATTTTGTGTTTATTAATCTGAAAACAGTGTTTATCAAAAATTGATTTCCTATAATTCTTCTGAAAGATCATAACTTTTGTTTTCTTTGGATTCACAGATAATAGCCAATTATCCGCAAAATTCTGAGAGAATGCAAAGTGCCTTTTCTGTGTTATTTATAACAAGATTGAATTAAAATATGAAATGTCAACAAAGGTTATATTCCGGGTTATTTTTAGAGTACGAAACAGAAATCTGTTCATACGTCAGTATATCTTCACAATATTAGTCTAAGTGGAATAATATATTCATAGAGAAAACGACATGTCCCGCTATTTTACACGGTAAGCAAGTGTTTAAGTTGATGTTTTGATGGAAAAACTCTTCGTTATTTCATTCGGCTGCGCTTGTGATCTGATAAGATCTATGGCTAGACTGAGGAAGTCGCAAGAACTAGAAAATCACCTCTGAACGAATTTTATCTTCATTGCTGCCTATGGCGCTTGAAATGTTTTTTTTTTTTTGCGGGGGTTTACTGTGGTACATAACATGTAAGAAAAAAAGGTTGTGGAACCAACAAATAAAGTAGAACAATTTTACATTCCACTTGCCATGCCGTGTCTGATTTCGACTGATCAGTAGCTAAAAATAACAACAGTAAATATACCAGGATATTTTTAGATCACAAAACAGTGAAAATGTTTCAAAACAACATGTCCCGCTATTTTACACGGTAAATAAGTGTTAAAGTTGAATATATTTTGATGGAAAAACTCTTCATTATTTGATCCTGATATTACATGTAAAAAATTAAAGATCTATGGCGAAACAGCGTCGCAAGAACTAGAAATTCACCTCTGAATGAATTTTATCTTCATTTGCAGCATTCACCAAAGTTTTGAGATTTTCTTAGACCCTTACAAGTTTCGACCGGGGGATTTTGTGCGCACCTCAAAACCCGTCAAGGGTAAAAAGAGTGCCTTTTCCAAGAGTTAGCGGGGTAATTGGTCACAAGACGTGTACACGGTGACCGATTGTCAACGGTCCTTGTACGATGGTGTGAATTATTATAAGTTGGACACTTGGAAAGGTGATAAAGTACCTGGACGATTTTATGAACCTCAACTGCAAAAAGTACGAGCTCTACCCAACCAATGGCGGGCGAGTAAAAAGCTTAAATACAAGGGACATGGACCCACTCGTCAAGTGTTAGTCAACTGGCAAGGACTTGCTCTCGATTATCAAACGTGGATACCCGTCAAAGAGTTAAAAAAGTCCTCGTAAAAAAATGGCCAAACCCTGGGAAATGGACGATGATTTTTTGCTGTTTCTGAATAGTGGGGATGTGAGCCCGGAACCCCTCGAACCCGGACAGACCACCGTGCGCAGTGCGTTCCAACAACGGCTGGAGATTCCATTGACGCTCACCGACCAGTGGCAAGTTGCCCTTTTGAAACTGTTGTACACCAATTCTTAAGGGAACACCGTGTTGAAATCGTCGCAGGATTACCATGTGCGTGTGGGGAGCTCGGATGGATCGGTTCCCACTCAATCAATGGCACTGACTTCGCACAAACACTTCACGCACGCGGCAGAATTGCTAGGCGATTTGGTGCAGAAGATGGGATGGTACGTGATACCCACCTTGTCGGGAGGTCAACATCATTACGGACAACTCCACATGGAATCTCCTGGTACCACGGACGAAAATTTTCCCACAAATCCCAAACTGGATCTGTTTCGTCCTGACCTGGTGTGTGAATTTTTGCAAAGGATCGGAAACACTTATCGCGTGAAACAAGTCGCACTCCCTACGCGCTTCCTTCAGATCGAATATTACGTAGGATTCGCCCTCCTGAAACTCATGGGTTTAAAGAGAAATTACATCTGGTTAACTAGAGCTAGTCCATCCAGACCCAGGACGCATTATTCACTCCATTTGTGGGCGCAGGGTAAGTACAATCTGGGGGAATCGTTAGCTCTGTTGATGGGATTTTTGGAGCCCGATCCAGATCGGCCGGGTCAGACGCGCATCGTGGCTCACAACACCCTCTACGCGGACACGGGAGAAGGTACGCAAGCCGATTGGGTGGTTAGCCATTTGGATACGCATCACTTTGGCATCGAGACGGAAGATTTTCTGTTGGGAGGCGTACGCATCAAACTTAACACTGACATCGAGCGGTTGCAGTACACGTTTGGCAAAAGAACCGTCTTTGACATGGGGGCTTGGGTGCGCGACCCGTCTCCTTTGTTACCCTACACGCGACAATCCCCCGTGACGGTGGTCACTACGGATCCCGGCAAGTGGTTTCTGCAGGCCCGAGAAGGGGTCTACGTCGATTTCAAAAACGGTCTGGAGACAGTGATGGGAACCCCACAACTCAAGGCTCCTTCTCGGGTTAAGGGATTCGGGGCCTGGTTGGCTTTGCCCGATTTGGAGACATCCCTGGCCCAAACAAACACCCACTTGTCTGACGTGGACCTCACGCGATGCAATACCGAAGTAGATGTGGTGGAATTTAGCCCCGTGGGCGACAGACAACGCCGATTGCTGGCCACCCTTCCCCTCTCACCTAGCAGCGATTACGGTCTTACAGTCAAATACGACCCGTAGCATTTGGATTTCATACCGTTGGCAGGACCCACGCAAAATCTGAGCGAGTTGAGAGTGCATTTAAGAAACGCTGAAGGTTTGGGTGTACCATTTTACACGGGTCTCACCGGTGTTTGGTTGTACTTTCGCAAAGGAGGAACAAAAAACACATAACCCTTGCAATCGGCCGGCATGAGTTTTGCTGGGGGACGTCAAGTGACTTTGGAAAGTGACGATCAGAAGGACCTCTTCCCGAACAACACACCATCGCGTTTCAGGTTGAGATTACCCGAACAGTGGACCTTGGATGCCACATGGGAAGTGGCTCTGGTGCAATTGTTGATGCCTCACACGTTTCACAACGTTCAAGATCGCCAGATACAGTGTTCTGTCAACTACCTTTCTGGCAAACAAGATATTTTTTTGGCAGGCGGGCTCTACGTGAACTTGACAGATGTTGTGTTGGCCCTTCATCAAGCCATCGAAACGGAGACACCCGTTTCAGATGCTGGCACGATCGCTCGTGTCCAACTGCAGTTGGACGAGAAAGGATTTTACCAGTGGACCTTCCCCACGAATGATTTTTCGCTGTACTTACCCAGCTGGTTGGCTCGAGTTTTAGGATATCTTGATTGGGAGTCGTGGACGGTCCCGTTTTACTACAAGTCCGATGTGTGCCATCCCACAGTGGAAATCACCAGCACGGACACCCAGACTGGGCGCCCAACCGAACTGGAAATCACACGCTCGTATACCATGGCCTTACCGGCCGATCATCGCGTGTGGAGTTTTGTCTCCCCGAACTCTTTCCAGAACGTCTACGTGCATTGCAACGTGGCCGAACCCGTGTACGTGGGATCGCAGATGGCCAAGGTGGTCTTAATCCATGGCGTCAATCCTCAGAAGGGGGTCTTGGAGGACGTTTTACTACAAGTCCGACGTGCGTCATCCCATAGTGGAAATCACCAGCACGGACACCCAGACTGGGCGCCCGACCGAACTGGAAATCACACGCTCGCATACCATGGCCTTACCGGCTGATCATCGCGTGTGGAGTTTTGTCTCCCCGAACTCTTTCCAGAACGTCTACGTGCATTGCAACGTGGCAGAACCCGTGTACGTGGGATCGCAGATGGCCAAGGTGGTCTTAATCCATGGCGTCAATCTTCAGAAGGGGGTCTTGGAGGATGTGCCCATTCCACACTTGATCTTTTCGCGATTGAGTCATTTCACTTTTCGAGACCTCGAAATCGATATAAGAGACAACTTGGGTCGTCCCATTCCATTTCAAGGAGGAAACGTCACAGCTGCTCTGTATTTCCGACAACGTAAATTGCCTAAAAAAAAGTGCCAATGCGTCGCACGTTTTTGAGATCGCAATGGATCCAAGTAGGTGGTGGTGATGGTTGCAATCAAGGCCTGCCTCCGTATCAAGAAGGGGGTTTTTGGGGCACGCTGGCAGGTCCAGTGAGTTATCTGGGTAATTTAGCGGCCAACGCGGGATACGAAACAGCCTGTCGAGCCGCCCGCAAATTTTACAAAAGTCATTGTCGGAAGAAGGAGGAGGAAGAGGAGGAGGAACCGCCCCGAAAGAAAAAGACAAAGACAAAACGAGAACTGCCCCGCAAGAAAAAAAAAGAAAAAGATGCAACGAGGAGGAAGAGGAGACAAGTACGACGGTGGGACGGCCGATTATCAGGAAGGAGGACTGGTCTTACCTTTCTCCGAAATGACATACGAGCAATTGTTGAGAGCGCGGAGGGGTTTTGGGAAGCGTCGACCTCGACAAAGAACCCCTCGTCGATTTCGCAACATCACGGCCGCGAGTTTGGATGAAAATCTCTATCGGCGTCTGGGAGGGAGACCCATCGGGGTGTTGCCCAATGCCATTCCTGGCTTTCATGTGGGCATGGGAGAGAATCGAGAGAGAGTAAGAGGGAAAAAACGTAGACGAACGGGTCACGGTGATTGTTTCGACGAGCTCCTATAAAAAGGAGCATCCACGGGTGGTCGACCATTTGACTAGACGTCACCGTCAGCATGTCACAAGGGCCAGATGACACAGACAACTACAACAACAACAACAATGGTGGGATCATCGTGCAGGCCGATCAGGGTCTTTACAATTATTGCCCTCCGCGAAAAATCAATGCCACAGAATACAAATGGCACTTTGAAGATGTGAAATCTCAGACCACTTCGTCAAACCCTCTCCAGTTTCGTTTGGCCGATCGACCTTACCCCTTCTGCCCCAGCGAGATCGAACTGCATCTTAAAGTGTACTTCAAACTGGGCTCCACAAAAGCACCCTTGAATGACTTCCACACCAACCAAGCTATTGTAGGCCTAGTGAACAATTTTGGGTACAGTTGTATCCGTCAAGTTCGTTGTCGAGTCAACAACAACGAAACTGAGTCCACGGCTGGTGTGAATTTGGCATACCGAGAATATTTCGAGACCTTGTTGGAAGCAGATCCCTGGGATGAAGCCAGCCGCCTCAAGCGACAAGGATGGTACAAAGATAGCGCAGGACAGATGGATAAATGGGGAGGCCTAGCCACTCATAATCCTGGAGGGGTTCAACGACAAAAGATCTGTGTCAATGACACGGGCAAGTTCGAATTCAACGTGTGCCCTTTGCCTTGCAATTTTTGCCAGATAGAACAGAACGTCCCACCCAACACCAGAGTAGAATTTGAGATCGAGTTCAATGACCCCAAGTTCTGTTTGATGTCCATGACCCTGGACAAGACCTCTGCGGCTGGAGCCGTGAACGACACGGCTAGTTTTGAAGTATTGGCTCAAGAGTGTTTTCTCCGTGTGTTTTATCGCGTTCCCAATGATATCATCATGAAGTACATGTACATGGAAGAACAAGTGGAAAAGACCACAGTGGCCAACCCCCTCTCCTTCCCCTTCAGGCGCATGCGATGCGAGAACAGGTACATTCCATCAGGAGTCAGCCAAGTGGAGTTCAACGATGTGTTTCAAGGACGTTCCCCGCTCTTGTTTTGGTTGGTGGTGTTGGAAGATGCGCGTTATCAGGGAGAATTCAATAAAAATCCCTTTGAATTCAAAGCCGAATTTTCATTGGGCAAGAATTGTTCTTGGGCAAGCAAGCATTCAAAGGCATAAAAGACAATGTGGAGCATTTTTTAAAGGCAAAAAAGCGGCGGAGATAAAAAAAAAAGATCCACCTTGTCAAAACAAAAAAAAAGATGGTCAAGCCATCCCGTACCAGATGAGATAGCGCCCAAAGACGAAGAAATCGTCGGATGACGAGGTGGGGAGGTATTCAATGAGGAGGTTTCGTCCCCATTGTGGTGGATTTTAAGAAAGGGATCCAAGTTACACGGGATGCCATCGAAGCCATGCAAAAACCCATTGACCACGACAAGGCCCGACGAAACGTGAACAGGTACAAAGCCGAGTATGCGTCTTATAAAAGACGCGGTGGAAACAAAGGGTACACGCGTTGGGCCCGCGACAAAGGTTACGCCAAAAAAAGTGACGCCTGTTGCCTGCAGTAAAAATGCATGACACGTTGCAATTGTGAAAAGCGTGTCGAGGCGATGACGACATTTCAAAATACTTTTGGGACATGTTTGGTGCGGATGAAGGAGCCTGTCAACCCGTCGAGTACCCCAAGTGCGCCATATGGAACACGGACCCCATACGCTTACCCGACCAACATTGGATAGCGGTGTTTTGGGCGAGTCAAGACCACGGAGAATTCTTTGATAGTTACGCGCGAGCGCCATCCATTTACAACGCAGCGTGGCGTTGTTTTGACCTTTTTCGTCACATTCCGCAAGAGCTACAAGGAAACAACACCGATGTGTGCGGAGATTATTGTTTGTACTACTTATTTCATCGTTGCCGCGGCAAACCCATGACCCAAATTGTTCGACCCTTCTCACACACGGATCGTGTCTACAACGGTACGGCCGTGGTGGAACGAGTACGGAAAGAATTCCCGAGCTTACAACACCAACACCTGGCAGGGGGACTATATGATGAGGATGGACGCTCCAACCAGATGTGTCGGATCAAACGGTTGAATCTTTGCAAAAGAAAGGCATAAAAGGAAGAACGGTGGTTTTTACGGGGTGACAGGTTAAAAAATGGAAACGGAAGATGCTCCCTCTTGTTATGATCCACGTTTCAAGGTCCCGGGTAACATGCAGATCGTGGGTCCTACCTTGGGCGGCAAGACAACCTTCTTGTACAAGTTGGTCAAAGATGCTCCGTGCTACTTTTGGGAAGACGACGGATCCCCTTGTTGTTTTCAAAAAATCGTATATTGCTATGGATCCAGTTGGCAACCGATTTTTAACCAACTCCAAGAGATGGGCGTGCAATTTCATGAGGGCTTGCCAGACAACGTGGAAACACTCTTTCCACCCGAACCACGCCCAGGTATGATCATCATGGACGATCTCATGCACGAAAGCAGCAAGTCACCTCAAGTGACCCAACTGTTGACCAAAGGAACGCATCACTTGGATCTCTTTGCGATTTTCCTGTCGCAGAACCTCTTCCATTCGGGCAAGGAACAAGCTGGTCAAAATCGCAATTATCATTACACCATTCTCTTCAAGAATCCCGCGGATACCCGTTACATCAAGATGCTGGGCAATCGTTGGTTGGGTGATTCAGAGGCATTTTGGCCCATCTATGAAAGGGCCACAGAGAGACCTTTTGGCTATCTATTGACCGACCATCATCCTCGAACCGACGACGCCATTCGTTTTCGTACCCATCTCTTGATAGACGATCCCGAACCTCTTACCGTGTTGCAACCCGCTCAAAAGAGAAGACACAAAACGTGAGAAAAATGTCTTTCCGTCGTCGAGATTGGAGAAGACAGCGAGGACGAGGCATGTTGGAGGATTTTAGCAAACCTCGCGCCACCCGCACCAATCAGATCAGAGCGCGATGGAATAAGGAGAGAGCCGACATGCATCGACGCTTGCAAAATGAAAGTGGTAAATTGCGAGAAGGTGCCCGTCGCCTCCAGTGGATGTTGGAAAACCCCAATCCCAGTCTGGGTGAAAGGATCGTGGAGAAGGGACGTCAAACCCAATTCAAAGCCAAGAATGCTTTCAAACCAGGCATCAAACGCCCCAAACTCAAAGCAGGAACGAAAAGAGCCCTGATGGCTGGGGCGATGGGAGGTGTCTTGGCTCCCGTAGTGGGAACTTTGGTCGCCAAAGCTATAAAAAAGATGAAGACGAAGAAGAAGAAATCATAAAAAGAAAACAGTTATGCAGTCCCTCATTGTCATACCCACCTATGGAACATGGCCCACCACGCATCGCTCGAGCACCTTGGTCACAAGGGGTTCCTTTTACCCGTTACGTGGTTGGGAAAGGGATACAATTGCAAGATGCTAGCGATCTCACCACGGGTCGGGCAGCCTGGCAAGCACAAATCCGTCGCAGTCAAAGAGGTCGCGGGATCGATGGCAGCCAGAGATCAAGAGCCAAGGCCAAAGACTATGCCAACTGACCCGCTCAGAAGGTCGATCGTTGGGTCAACAGAAAGATGTGGCGCTTGCGAGATAAGATGACTCCTGAAACCTTAACGGGAAAATTAACAGCAGGCGCTGCATTAGGAGGAGCTGCGGCGGCCGTGGCAGCAGCGTTTTTGGGTGCCTTAACAGCCAAAGTCTTCACCCAGAAGAAGAAAAAGAAGAAGAAGAAGAAGAAGAAGAAGAAGAAGAAGAAGAAGAAGAAACAAGAAGGAGGGTTTTTAACGCTGCTAAGCAATGCTGCCAAAGTAGGATACGAGGTTGGAAAGAGAAAGGATTACAAGCGTATGGGAGCCAAAGGAGCCACGGGGCATTATAAAGCGCATCGCAAACCCTGGGAAGTTTAAGGAAGGTATAAAGAGAGAGTAGTCATCATCCGCAAGTACATTCACCATGCCAACCGTTCGCAGAAAGAAAACAAGACAGCGTGGAAAAGGTTTGGGCGCCGATATGGCCGTGGCCACGGCAGCTCCCATTGTGGCCAATCTCTTAAGACAAGGGATTGAACACGCCATGGACAAAAGACCAGAGGTACTCGGCAAGGTAAACGTGGTGTAAAGTGGCTCTCGAAACGCTTCAACCGTTTGAGAAAAAAGAAACCTCAGAAGGGCGGTAGAAAAAAAAGAACATCCTTGCCCCGTTGGGCTCAAGAACCTGGTCTGTCCAAACTCGTAGGTCTACCCAATCATTTACCGTCACACGTGCAATTTCAACTTGAAAATTCCACGACCTCGGTGTAGGCAGGTGGAGGATATAAGAAAGGAGGAAACTGCAGGACACACACAGTTTTTTGTGATGGCCCCACCTAGAGGCGCTTGGCGTGCTTTTCCTGTCAATTCAAATTTTTCCCCCAGTTCTGCTGCAAAGCGACGAACGAACTCGGGATTCGATGCCCCAAGAAAGAAGGCCACTACCGATCGTTTTGGGAGACCCAACCGAGCCGTGAAAGCCAGTATTGCCTTGAAAAAAGGAATCAAGACAGCCAATGCGGCGACAGCGGGAGCGATTTTAGCGGCCACTTTGGGCGGTGTGCTTGCAAGTCAACTATCCAAAAAGAAGAAGAAGAAGCAAGAACAACAAGGCGCCGGCAAAGGATCAAGGGGATGGCGCATGCAAGAACAAGCCGACTGGTTATCGGGGTTGACGGATCGCCGGACGTTTTCGGAGGACATAAAAAGAGCCAGCAACGAACAATTGCGAGCTCTGACCGATCTGATACGTAATCTCTACGACAACGTGATCCAAGTACCCGCTTACGTCAAAACCCCCCTCCTGGGTAACAGGAAAACGATTCGACGCATCAGTGCACTGACGACGCCTTTGCACGAAAGAAAGAGGCTCTTAAGAAGAGTAGGAGGAGAAAAACTCGTTCCCTTTTTGCAAGCCGGACTAGACGCCTTGTTGTCATGACGGACAAATACGCTCGAGAGATGATGTTGGTGCCCAAAGATCCCCCCTGGATGAAACCGCCGGTTCCCTTTCTACCCGACCCATCCCGGCAATGGGGAAGGGGTGAACAAGTACCTCCCGACCCCAACGAAGCCTACTGGAAACGTCAATTCTTGACGGACCAATTGGTCAATGCCCCTCGTTTGGATCGCGTCATGCGTGTCATGGACGCCATGAAGAGCGTGGAAGGCGAAGGGCAACCGTCCAAGTTACCTGCGTACGGAAGTAAGAGCAGCGAATACTTTCGACTTCAGAATCAACTACGACACATGATTGATCCCCGTCAGACCTCTGCGCTCTTGAGAAGACCTCCCCCTCTTTCGGCGGCGGAAAACCAAGCCCGAACGGATGATATTATTCCCCCCAAACCACCCCTTGGATTCCACACTTCCACCACCTCCCAAGTCATTGCAAGAAGCGTTCCAGCAATCAAAGAACATTGACAAGCAATTGGAAAACTTCATCAACGTGGCTAAACAGAATTTGGACGAGGCGGGACCTGGCGGTTCGCGCGTGGCCTGGAACCAAGTGATGGCGTAAGCCGGGTTTTTCCAGGAAAACGCTGTTCTGAGAAAGACAAGAAAGATTTTTTCACGGCGTGAAAACAAAGATGGTTCATCGCTAAAAAATCAGACAACTCTCTTCGTGGAAGGTTTAAGAGGTGGCATTGGAAAAACTACAACCTTTTCGGCAAAAGAAAGTGATTTTTTTACTGCAAAATCCTTCCGCAGGTTCGTACTTTGCTCGATTCGTCATGCGAGGAAAATTTGCTTTGTTTAAAATACTTTCACGTTTCTTCTTTCAAACGAGTTTTCTGCGAGTATTGAATTCAAAGTATTTTTTTTCTTTTTTCATTCACGGAATGACCCGAGAGGCGAGCCAAGATGATTTTCGCTCTAACATGCGATGGAATCGAAAGAGAAAGAGAACCTGATTTACGACACGTCTTCGCGGAAAATTTCTGACTTTGAATTTTTTGCCCTGAAGGTTTTCATGCGGTCTAATTACCAAGTGATTGCTTGTATTATGTTCTGTAAAAAGAATTATTCAGCGATCGATGATAAGCGCTTTTATCACAATTACATCCAGATAAGTTTTGCTCAAACCCCGATCGGAAAGTTACTCAAGAAAAGAAGAAAGCGTTAATCCTTGTAATTTTTTCTTGTTGATGATTTCCATTAAACATGTTATTGAACTTTCATCCTTGTGTGGGCTTCTTTCATTTTGGGGATTTTGACCATTTCCCCAATTCATTCCCCAGGAGGATTGTATATAGGGAAATTTGACCACTTCCCCAAAAAAATTGGGAAAAATTTTAAAAAAAATTAAAAAATTTTTTGAAAAAATTCGATACTCAAAATCACCTATATAAATCAAAAATTCAAAAAAAAATTCAAAAAAATTTCAAAAAAATTTGAAAAAAAAATTGAAAAACAAAATTCTAGTCAAAATCCCCTTATATAAAAAAATTACAGTCAAAATCCCCTATTGGGCGTGGTTAGGGAAATTTGACTATTCCCCCCCCTAGACACCCATTTTTTTCCGTTGGGATGACGTCATTGATTACGTATATAGGGAAATTTGATTATTTCCCCAATCGAGGGACCACGTGACCAAACCATTGGGGATTTTGACTATTTCCCCCCTAGAGCCCCCTTACTACTGCTGTTTCGAACTCTGGAATGTAGTTCCCAAGTTCCCAACAAACTTGCAAGCTGACGCGGCCAAAGTAAGCTGAAATCCACTATAATTATTTAACTCTTCTTGCAGACATAAAGGTGAAGGAGCAGTCGGTGGAGAATTTAATGAGGTAACCAATGCAGCATCTATTTTCTACTGTTAAGTCAATAAAACAACTGCTGCATGTTTTTTTGGCGATTCTTTTCTTTAGATTTAAGACTGGAGGAAGCATCTCCAAGCAGCCTTCGTTTATGGTTTCACACTCCAGCAGTGATCAAGCCTCGAAAATGAGCCAGCAAGAAGAGACAGCGGCGGGGGGGGGGCACTTGCCCCCTTGCGCCCTGCCGCTCTTGCCTGCTCGCTTCAGTTGCTGCCGCATTTTTGTACCTTTGCCACTTGTATGTGAAACGTACCCCAATATTCGTATTGGAACTAGCTTGCAGACGAGGCTCATGCGGGGCATTCTTTTCACATGCAAATATTTTTAATGATATTCCCCCGCATGAGCCTCCATTGCAAGCTAGTTCCAGTTCATTACCGAGAATACGAATATTGTCTATTGTATCCTACTTGGAGGCTACAGTAGAGGAATGATGGATCAAGTTCAGTTTACTGCCAAAAAGCTCTGTGCGATCGAAACATCAGCTTTTTTTTAACCTTTTTAACTCATTTGATAAAACCAAATTTTCGGCTTTTTTAGAGAGAGTTACTGTATGTCAACCAAGTTAAGAGCCATGCAGTTACTGTATGTCAACCAAGTTAAGAGCCATGCAGTTACTGTATGTCAACCAAGTTTAGAGCCATGCAGTTACTGTATGTCAACCAAGTTAAGAGCCATGCAGTTACTGTATGTTAACCAAGTTAAGAGCCATGCAGTTGAAAACAAAACAAACAACCAAATTCTCGTTATCCCCATATCCTTTGTAGGCCACGTGCAGTCCAGTCCAGAGGTATTTGTAAGGGTTTCACACTTCTCATCACTCATATACATTACATTATTTTACTTTTCATTTCACTTCATACGAGTGCTTGGCAGCTCTCACACATTGAAACCCAACCATGATGCCAGTAGAAACCATGGCCATTCATTTTGATACCGCATGCATTATTTTATTTTGTCTTTCCTTTGTTTTGTTTGCCACAGGAATACAACTAAGAAATGGTTATAATATTCTAGTGCCACCAAAACAAGCCATTAGGATTTCTATAATCTAAACAGGATTGTGACCGACTTCTTCTGTACCTTTAAGTCACCTTATTGTAACGAAGATTTTGTTACGAACATTTTCAGAGGAAAAAAGATCTTTGAACCACCCCGCTACATGAGTGTTAATGAGGCTGTGAGACAATTACTGGATGTTATCAAGACCAGAGATTTAAAAGGAGAAAAACCAGGTACAGATAGCCACCCATAAGAATATACACATTCGACCTTAAGCAACCCCTCTTACATCTCAGGAGGATTCGACCTAGCAGAAAGCCAGAGCTGTGCGTTTTCTCACAGCAGGCAATTTTAATGCGCTCACTTGTTATGCTCGCTTGTCTCTCCATGAGAGAAGTCTGGGTCTGTTAAAATATTATTAGTGTACAAATAACATGTAAAACGAGTATAAAGACACCACCAGTCCATACTTGTCCATATATACGGTACATTAAAAAGCTGGTTTGCTACCGCGTGCATTTGTCGCCAGTACCACTAACAACTAACCACCGCGCTTCCACTTCATTTTGGCGTGTTGTCAGATCGCCGTAAATTTGTACTTGTTTGTATTTCGACTCACCCTGTGGGGTCTAGGGTTTGTCGTTTAGACCCACCCCTCCAGAAAAAATGAACAAATAAAGCGAACTTGGTGCTCATTTCATGTTTATTGACAAGTACAAATAATTGTGTAAAATGATGGTCAGTTTATTGTGGCTTGTTGCAGGCTTTTAATGAGATAGTGGGGGAAATCAAGGAAACACGAGTAAAAAAAGGCGGAAACACGCATTCTGTATTGTAATGTGCGCCCGCTTTCTAGTTTATTTGTTTTCTTTATCGCTTACTTTTATTTACGTCTTCCCTACTAATTAAACAGCCTAAAACAAACTTGTTTGTTGCCTTAAAGGGAACCTCCATTGTCAGAACAAATTGACGTTAAATTGTTGGAAATAAAGTCGAAATTGAAAATTTTTAAAAAACAGTTGCAAATATAATTTTAGTGTACAAATAAAATGGATATAAATATCGCCTATTTTCGCTTTTAAATTTCCCGCGCGCCACCATTTTGAATATTTATGACGTGTTACGGTTGCTGCTATTGTTAAGAATCGAAGTTCTTTTGTATGCAACAATTAGACAACCGCAACACGTGATAAATATTCAAAATGGCGGCGCGCGGGAAATTTAAAAGCGAAAATAGGCGATATTCGTATCCATTTTTTTATATACTAAAATTATATTTGCACCTGTTTTTTAAAAATTTTTAATTTAGTTTTTATTTCCAACAATTTAACGTCAATTTGTTATAACAATGGAGGTTCCCTTTGAAATGAAAAACCGTGACATTTAACTATTGTTCCACATAAAAACGATAGCAAACTTCATTGTTCTGCGGCATTAGCTCTTTCCCACATAGAATATCTTTGATTTCAAGAATAGAGGAGGAGCTGATGGTTAATAATTATATTTCATTATAAAAATAAAGAAAATCCATTTGCGTCAAATAAATTTTAGGAAATGTTCGTGCTTAACCAATCAGAATAGCAAAAGACAATAGCTAATAATTTTGCTTCTTTGATGAAGTTCCCCAAATACAATTTCTTTTAAAAATTGTATGTTGTGCGATTGGGTCTCAAATTACTTGAAACTTTCAAGTAATTTGAGACCCAATCGCACAAAAAAAATTAGACAAAATTAAATGCACCTTGAACCTTAACTTTTTAGCGGTTTTTGAGTCTAGGCCAATAAGATCACTAGTTGTAACAATGAAAAATCTTGACATTCCATCGTGTTTGACATTCCATTGCCGTTCAGCGCTTATCCTTCTTATGCAGATCATTACTAAAAATGAGGGCCATCTATGCCATATTTTGTCTTCAGTTATTCGTACTTCATTTACTGACTATGTGAACGTTTTTCTTATTTGTTAGCTTACACAGACTCCTCTATTGCTGTGGGCCTGGCACGAGTTGGCTCAGCCAATCAGAAGATAGTATGCGGCAGTATGAAAGAGCTGCTATCACATGACCTTGGCCCTCCTTTACACTCGCTTGTTATTCCTGGACATTTACATTTTATAGAAAAAGACATGCTTAGGATATTTGCTCTGAATCCCAGTATACTTGATGAAAGCTGACTGGCAAGCAAGAATATGCTGTATTTATTGAGTTAACTAATGCAACTCCAATTCTATATTATTATAACAAGTGATAGGAATACACGAATATAGCTTATATCAACAAGAATAAAGAAAATAGAAATACAGTGGAACCTCCATCTGTGACCACCTCTCCTAAGCGACCACTTTTTGCTGGCGAGCATTAGCGAGGCAGCCGCCTATTTTTTACAATAGCGGGAAAAATCCAAAATTTTGTCGGATGTAAGATCACAGGCATGCGCAGTCGATTGGTTTTCTATTATCTGGGCATTCTCGTCCCCAGAGCTCCACGGTTTTTTTAAAATTGCGTCTCGTGTAGCTCTGGTAAAGAACAAAAATTTAATTTTTGCAACAAGGTAAAAAATTTTACGCCTCTACGCATAAGGTTTTACTTCCGGTTGAATTTCAAATGTTGAAGTCCTATGACCACATCAACAAAACCAACGTTTTAATTTCAACGCATTCAACGACCAATGTCACCTAGTTTTGTTTGGTTTAGCAGGTAAAGATACGGCTGCTAAATTTCAAAGTATAACGGGATCTGATTGTCGCTAAATATGAGCGATTCGTTTCCGAAAATAATCAGTATGTGTCTTGGAAGACGAAGCTATAGACACTTTTAATAAATACCACGATGCATCATTTTCCGCTAATGACGTCAAACATATTCTTTTGAATTCTCTTGCAATTCAAAAGAATATGTTTGACGTCATTAGCGGAAAATGATGCATCGTGGTAATTATTAAAAGGGTCTAGAAAGCGGCCACGAATATTAAAGAAGTATGTTGCTTGCAACAGGGACGAGTATTAATTAAAGGAGAGGCAGAAATCCTGAAGAAAGCCCAAGGGTGAAAAGAAATATTACCACTAGGTTACCCATTTTAAATAACAACAACAACAACAACGCTATCAGCACTCTCGTTAGCAAGTTATATTTTTTTATTAGGTAGTACTCTTTGCTACAACTTGAAATACAAATCTAGGGAAACGAAGGTCACTCGACGCCCAATTAAAATAACATGAAACGAATGCAAAACAAAAATTCCTCGATATTTCTTACCACTGTTCGATGAAATAAGCCTAATCAATGACCACAACGTGTCCATCAACAAACTTAGCTGTCCCATCAACTGATTTGGTCGGATATGATAGCGTTCAGCGGCGAAACGATAAATAAACTGCTCCCAAACGAAAGAAATCGGTTGACTTATCGAGGAATTTCTAAAACCAGTAGGCAAAATACAAAGACAATCTTTCTTCTAAATAACAGCAGCACGTAAAGCTTTTCTTCTTTCCTTTTTAGCGCGATGTTTTCCAGTAATTGTTTAAAGTCTTGTACAGTCCTTTCGAACGCCATTCCACACACACAACATTCTCGTCTCCAGAGCTCAACCAAACGAAACGAGGGCTCTGGGAACGAGAATGCACACACGAAAGGTTTTAAAGAGCGCCTGTCTGTAAAAATCAAACATATCGCGGCAAGTGATAAAATTGGATTCTTTTGATATTTTAACGTTAGATAGACTAAGGTATAACAAAATTCACTGGATACCTTTTTCGGCCAAATATTTTTTTTTATTTTAAAGAAAAATACAGAAAGCGAAAGTCCGTTAAAATCGCCATTTAAGGCGGAAAATTATTGCACAACTTTGACAGTCTCGCTTACAAAAACAAGTAGCGCTACGGCATTTAAAACATGAAAATCGTATTTTGCAATCTTTAGCTATCTAGAAGAGTGATTTATGGAATTATTATGTTGTTCTTTGCATGCAAAGTAATTTTATTTCGAAGACATATTTTACTTCTTTAAAAGTACCTCGTAAACAAAACAATTTTTCACCATGTGCTAAACCTTCAAACGGATTACGTTTCTGCTGGTTAATTTTCATAAAGATGATCTCAAGATTGCCGTAAAAATTTCCTTGGGCAAATGATTCAGAGCGACGCGAGAGCATTTCAAAGTTCGTTAAAATTAAGAGTTATTTGACCTTTAATTATACGAGGTCAACAATCAATTTGCGGGTCACACAAATATTCTAACTTCTGCTTCTGTGTTAACCCATTATGAAATTAAAATAGCCACATTGAAAAACATTGAAATTTCCTTACCTCATTTGCGGTAGAAGACAGATTCAGAGACCATTTTTGTGTATAAATCCCTTCTTTGTTGATCGTATTTTTAATTTATAACGTCCGATGCACGCCGACCGCGGACTGCCATGCAAGGTCGCACGCAAACCTCTGTTAAACTTTCGACACATTTCAGCATTAAGGCGTCTTATTTAAAGGCTATAGCATTTGTCGAATGTTCTTCGGTTTGAAGTTAACGGATAGATAAATCTAATCACTGCTTGAGAAGTACTGAATGAACAAACATGTCGGGCCGTTTACATGTAAGCCGTGATCGTGACCGCAGTTATTTGTGTCGTCACGCAATGCAGCTGTTCTTCGGCATTTTAGCGGGGAAGGGGTAGGGCTAAAGAGCTGGAAAACGCCGAATTTATGTCTGAAACTCTTGCAGCGGAGAAAAATAAATAGTCTTTTCAGTCACGTTTAGCACATTTAAGCGCTTTCATTCTCTATTGCTCTACTCCGGAAAGATTATTCTGCCATCCTTTTTTTCGTATTGTTTTTTTCTCTTTTTTTCTTTTTATCAGAAGGATACTGTCTTCATGAAATGCAAATGGCATCACTAGCTTTTTACCTGATTAAGATCACTGTGGTATTAAGCTAGTTCTGTCCTTTTTTCGTATTGTTTATTTTTTCTTTTTATCAGAAGGATACTGTCTTCATGAAAAATTGTGTGAAAAAAGGGAAAATCAGTCTAATATTTGCCACATGCACGGCCCCCAAAATATATCAATTTGTACAGTGCAACTAGTGATGTAAACTTTTGTCAAACGTTACACACCGCAACTGATGTTTCCTTTGTCTCTTAATTGACCGAGAGGGAGCCTCAAAAGAGGACTTATTTGGATGTTTTCTACTTGTCAATAATCTTACTGCGAGTTTGGGTTACCTGTGGTTCGTGAATTCCGTCGATGATATGTACCATAGATGTGTGTGTGTGTGTGTGGCGGGGTGGGGGGGGGGGGGGGGGGGGGGGGGGGGGGGGGGGGGGGGGGGGGGGGGGGGGGGGGGGGGGGGGGGGGGGGGGGGGGGGGGGGGGGGGGGGGGGGGGGGGGGGGGGGGGGGGGGGAGGGGGGGGGGGGAGGGGCGAGAGGGAGGGGGGGGGGAGTCTCACTGCCCTACTTCAAATTCATGTCATGCCTTAATTCAGAACCATTTGTTGCATTTGTCGGTGTTACAAACTAAGTAAACCTAAGTATTTTTTGGCAGTAGCAAAATAATTAGAAACCCGCTAGATAGATAGATAGATAGATAATCTTTATTTAAACACGGTAAAAATTCGTCAGCTAAAAATCATTATAATACTAACACAAAGCAATAAACTAATATTAAATTTACTGCAGGCAGAATGGATGGAAATTGATCCGACACCAAAACATCTCTGAGAAGGAACTTAACAGGGGTGGATTGCATCTAAATTTTAAAGGTAATCAGCAATTTTTTAAGAACTTTCAAATGAGTTTAAGTTGAAATGACGCGCTATCCACCAATGCCGTGCCTGATAAACGTACGGAACGCAATACTGCAGAATCTCACAAGTATAACTCAATGTTACCATTTTTACGTGGCTTTAAATTAGCCTTTTTAAATGCTCAGATTTTAAAGTTGATAACGAGAGAATATCTAAAAATTGAAGAACTTACTAAGTTTAATACAGTATCGCCAATTGTCGAGAAGAAAAAAAATACTGTTTAAATAATGCAGTTGACAAAAAAGTAAAGACAGTAAACACTACCTGGTTTTGCTAATTACCTAGTGCCTTCACTTGAAGGCGGCGCTAAATTGCATGTTTTTGTACATCAAAGATTCGAGTTCAGTTCTAGGTATTACACAAAAATGGAAGGCACTTGTTCGTTTAAGTCCTTTGTTGGTGGAGTTTGTGGTTATGACATTCGCGATCGAAAGCGTGGAACGGAAATTGTCCCTTAACTTTCGCGCACAAAGATGAGAGACTGAGATGAGATCGAACTTATTTTATGTCGAGCAGCGTTGTTTACTAGAAATGTAAAAGAAGTAGTTGTAAACTAAAGTTGTCGAATTTAGTTCAGTGGCGTGGATCTAGGGAAGCGACCCCTTTCCATTCCTTTTTTGGCGAAGAAAAAGACTCGAGGGACCGAACTTTTTTTCAGGGCCATTTTCACTCCCCCTCCCACCCCCACTCCTTATGAGCAAGCTGGATCCGCAACTGGAAATTTATAGTGAAAAAGAGATCACATGCATGATGCTATCCACAGGAAGTCCCGGTATACCCATCTTTCAGGGGCAGCTCCATCAAGTAGAGCACCTCGACTCGTATGGTAAGAAGGTAAATTTAGGAAACGAGAAAAAAGCATCCAATATGGAAAGCAAGACTGGGGAGAGGAGTTAAAAATCGTTGCTCGCAAAAGACTGTTGCTACCAATTAATATATTTTAGAACATATTGACTAACGAAGAAAATTAAATGGTGCTGAAATATATTTCTAAACAGTTATTGTTTTTTAACTTGCTAAAGTGTTTCAATTTAATTGCCTTATCCGCACCCCTACCCCCTTCAATGCAGACAAAACTGCATTGCGTGACATAACCGAAAAAAGACTGAAAGCGAACGTCCGACATGTTTTGTTTGTACTTCAAAGTAACATTTCAAATCTTTTAGCGCACTACAAAACCGAGGAACGCTCCAAAAGGCACTTAGCCCTTTGAATAGATGCCGTGATACTGAAAAGTGTCGAAAGTTTAACAAAAATTGGCTGACCCTGTTGTCGTCCGACGTTTATCGGACGTTGTAAACAAGACTAAAGGACATACGATGAACGGTGAAAAAAATGCAAGAAAATGATCTCTGGATAAGTCTTCTACAACAAATAAGGTAAGAAAATTTCAAAACATTTTTCTATGGGCTACTTTAACCTTATTTGTGTTAAGACGTGTGGTGGAAAGTGAAATGTTTGTGTGACCCGCAAATTGATTGTTGACCTCGTAAGGTCAAATAACTCTTAATTTAACTAACTTTGAAATGCTCTCGCGTCGCTCTGAATCATTTGCCCAAAGAAATTTTTACGGCAATCTTAAGATCATCTTTATACATATTAACCAACAGAAACTTAATCCGTTTGAAGGTTTAGCACATGGTGAAAAGTTGTTTTGTTTACGAGGTACTTTTAAAGAAGTAAAATATATGTCTTCGAAATAAAATTATTTTGCATGCAAAGAACAACAAAATAATTCCCTAAATCACTCTACTAGATAACTAAAGATTGCATAATATGATTTTCATGTTTTAAATGCTGTAGCGTTACTTGTTTTTGCAAGCGAAGCTGTCAAAGTTGTGCAATAATTTTCCAAATGGCGATTTTAACGGACTTTCGTTTTTTGAATTTTTCTTTTAAAGTGTATATGACACGAATTTTTTTTTTTGAAATGTATAAAAAAATGTTCTGAAATAAAAATGTGTCAAAAAGATTTAAAAAACCCTTTTTTTCGCCCTCAAAACACGCGTATGTTGACTTCAAAAGTGTCCTCCCGAGCGCGCGGCCAAAATGTCATGTGACTTGCTTGTGTGACGTCATGTGACGTAGAATGATTTGACTCGTAGCACAAAATGGCAGCAAGAGAGAAGGGCGATAAGAAGAAAGACGGGAGATATTGTGCGGCCGGAGCGCCAAACATTGAAAGCTGTAAAAATACTAGCTATACACCAGGCATTTCGATGCATCTCTTTCCAACAAGGGCCTTCAGTGAGGGCGAAATGGCTGAAATTCATCCGGCACCACATCGATTTCGGCGAGCCGATCAACAGGTTTTGAGCCTAGTTGTTTTGAAAACATCCTGGCATTTCCATTGGGCTATAAAAGGAAACGAAACCTAATCACGGGCTCCATTCCTACAAGAGACACCGTCCTGCCCGAAGGTTCACAAAGTTTTGAGTGAACGGAGAAAGCGACAAAGATAAAAAGATATTTGGCCGAAAAAAGTATCAAGTGATTTTTGTTATACCTTAATCTATCTAACTTTAAAATATGAAAGAAATCGAATTTTTATTACTTGCCAGAAAATTTCAAATTTGTCTGATTTTTACGGACAGGCGCTCTTAATGCATTAGGCATGCGCTAACGGATGTCGTGGATTTTACGACATCCGGAAGGCACTGTTACCAGAGCCCTTCGTTTTTTTCCGCTGACCAAACGAAACGAAGGCTCTGGGGACGAGAATGGAGCTGACCGCTCGCAAATCTAAATATTGCCAGACACAAGAGGAAAATACGCCGCTCGTGGTGATGTCAATGATTGTTCAAAACATGATATCTCTAATTCTACAAGGCACCAGAAAGTGCTTAAAACAGCAAAATGTTGTTTCGATGAAGGTCCAAATCGTAATGGCATTTATTTCGAAGCGTCAACTATTTTAAGATTATTTTTTGTCGAGCGAAACTTAAAGATTTCAGCGACGCGACTAATGTCACTCCAGTAGCGGGGCGAAAGTAACTTGATCTCGCCGCTCGTTGTTTAAAGCGTAAGGGCCCGATTATATGAGCCGGGCTGACCCGGTTTATAGCCGAGATGGCCCATTTTGCCGAGATGACTTTCAGCCCGGTATTACATGAAGCGAGCCAGCCCGGGCGACAACTAAATTTAGCATTAACGGTTTTGGCTGAAAATGGCGCAAAGCGTAGAATGTTTCAATTAATGATTTTTTCTGCATTTTAGCTCATTTACGTCGTGCTTACGCACTTTTGTGTTCCTCTTTATCATTTAAAGAGAAAAAGGGCCATTTACAGGCGAGCAGGTTTGCTCAGAGGCAATTTTTTGTGCTGTCTCGGTTTGCCGGGCCAGACGCGATTACATGGAAAACTTTCAGCACGATGCCGGGATCCCGGCTAACCGGGCTGGCCTGGTTGTCATATAATCGCAAAGTTGATTTTTGTTGCGTTTAACAGGCGTGCCGAGATCTCGGCAAACCGGGCCAGCCCGGCTAGCCGAGATGGCCCATTTTGCCGAGATGGCCCATTTTGCCGAGATGACTTTCAGCTCGGTATTACATGAAGCGAGCCAGCCCGGGCGCAAAGCGTAGAATGTTTCAGTTAAGGATTTTTTCTGCATTTTAGCTCATTTACTTCGTGCTTACGCACTCTTGTGTACCTCTTTATCATTTAAAGAGAAAAAGGGCCATTTTCAGGCGAGCAGGTTTGCTCAGAGGCAAATTTTTGTGCTGTCCCGGTTAGCCGGGCTGGCCCGGTAAACGCGATTACGTGGAAAATTTTCAGCCCGGTTAGCCGAGATTCCGGCATCGCGATACCGGGATCCCGGCTAACCTGGCTGGCCCGGTTGTCATATAATCGCAAAGTTGATTTTTGTTGTGTTTAACAGGCGTGCCGAGCTCTCGGCAAACCGGGCCAGCCCGGCTCATATAATCGGGCCCTAAGGGGCCGATTATATGAGCCGGGCTGGCCCGGTTAGCCGAGATGACTTTTAACCCCGTATTACATGAAGCGAGCCAGCCCGGGCGACAACTAAATTTAGCATCAACGGTTTTGGCCTAAAGTTGTTGTTTTGAAAATGGCGCAAAGCGTAGAATGTTTCAATTAAGGATTTTTCTGCATTTTAGCTCATTTACTTCGTGCTTACGCACTCTTGTGTAACTCTTTATCGTTTAAAGAGAAAAAAGGGCCATTTACAGACGAACAGGTTTGCTCAGAGGCAAATTTTTGTGCTGTTCCGGTAAGCCGGGCTGGCCCGGTAAACGCGATTACATGGAAAATTTTCAGCCCGGTTAGCCGGGATCCCGGCATCGCGATACCGGGATCCCGGCTAACCGGGCTGGCCCGGTTGTCATATAATCGCAAAGTTGATTTTTGTTGCGTTTAACAGGCGTGCTGAGATCTCGGCAAACCGGGCCAGCTCGGCTAACCGGGCCAGCCCGGCTCATATAATCGGACCCTAAGGCCCCGATTATATGAGCCGGGCTGGCCCGGTTAGCCGAGCTGGCCCGGTTTGCCGAGATCTCGGCACGCCTGTTAAACGCAACAAAAATCAACTTTGCGATTATATGACAACCGGGCCAGCCCGGTTAGCCGGGATCCCGGTATCGCGATGCCGGGATCTCGGCTAACCGGGCTGAAAATTTTCCATGTAATCGCGTTTACCGGGCCAGCCCGGCTGACCGGGGCAGCACAAAAATTTGCCTCTGAGCAAACCTGCTCGCCTGAAAATGGCCCTTTTTCTCTTTAAATGATAAAGAGGTACACAAGAGTGCGTAAGCACGAAGTAAATGAGCTAAAATGCAGAAAAAATCCTTAATTGAAACATTCTACGCTTTGCGCCATTTTCAAAACAACAACTTTCAGCCAAAACCGTTGATACTAAATTTAGTTGTCGCCCGGGCTGGCTCGCTTCATGTAATACCGGGCTGAAAGTCATCTCGGCAAAATGGGCCATCTCGGCTAACCGGGCCAGCCCGGCTCATATAATCGGGCCCTAAGACTTATATATCTGGTTCTACATGGCGCAAGAAAATTTTCTTTCGATGAAGATCCGACTCGTGGTATTTATTTGGACGCGCCAACTATTTAAGTATTATTTTTTGGCGAACGTTAATGCACTTAAGCTTATACTTTTCTTTTGCCGCCACAAAGATAAAAAAAAAATTTAACTCAGAACCAGCATTTTACCTCAACAGGGGAGGAAAATTTTGGCTCGGCGGTCGAATATTTTGCCTATTCTTATGCACTTTCATTTCCCGTGAAGTTATAGCCCATATAATTTCATTTTATAGCGGAGCTCTGCAAAGGCCCGCGCGGAGCCCCATACTCATAGATTCTAGAACCTATGCCCGTCATTTTCCATGGTCATGGCTAGCGAAATGTTTCGCGGGCGCGTGCGTGTGCCGGCGCCCGTGTCACAACATCCGGGATCTTAGCAGTTTTGAAAGCAAACCGAGGCGTACCGAGGCTTTGTTTTTCGCGCGGCCACACAGCCGTGAGCTCGGTAAACACTTAAGGTTACCGTGTACCTTTGGGGGTGTCTCCAGTATAACAGCTCTAGCGTCTTAAGATTACACTTAATATACCTAAACCCAGATATCAAATTAAAGCTTATAGAGCTGGCTATCTAAATATGGAAACCATTTGGTAATGAAATGAATTGTCGAATTTTTTACGACGTCTAAATTCGAACGTCCGAATCAGCTTTAAAACGTTATAACTCAAAGCGATTATTGTATTTTGCTAATTTGATTTGTTCTCGGATTTCCGGACACGAAGCGCTAAAAAAACATGTCGGCGATTTCCCATATTCAGTTGCAGTGAAAAGTTACATAATATTTTCGAAAAAGGGAGAAAAAAAAATTGGAATAATCGCACGGAAATGGCTCTTGACGAAAAAGTTTTCGGAAATAAGAAATTCGCCGACACGTTTTTGTTGATTATATGTTAGCCTAGCTTCTGTCCAAATTTGAGGAAAATCGAACAAATTCCCTTTGAGTTGTAGCGTTTTAAAGTTGATTCGGACGTTCGAATTTAGACGTCGTAAAAAATTCGACAATTCATTTTAATACCAAATGGTTTCCATATTTAGATATCCAGCTCTATAAGCTTTAATTTGATATCTGGGTTTAGGTATATTAAGTGTAATCTAAAGACGCTAGAGCTGTTATACTGGAGACACCCTCGAAGGTACACAGTAACCTTAAGCTGGATTGTTGTGTTTAGCGGAGAATTAAAGTCGTTATTTCCCTGCAGCTTTTTGCGGTTTGCTACTCAACACAGGGATACTAATTAAGGGATACTCAGAAGCCGCTTTAGTGGAAAAAAAAGAGCTTTCAGGGATAAAATCTTGCTACGAGGAACTTCATACGTTATTATCAATGCAGGGGAGATGTTTGTTTTACGGATTAGCGGAGATTTAAAGAATTTTCAAGGATTTCCAAGGTAACAAAATACATTTTTCGATGGGAATTTATGTTGATATCAATCTCTGATTGATGTTTTCTTTGTGCTCTCGTTTAATAGTTTGGAGAATTGTTTATAAATTAAATTCAGTTGTATTGTTTTCTTGAATTTCATCGACGACATCACTATAATTGGTACGCGTATTGCTTTTAAACATAAACTTATTGAGATTTGAATAACGTTTTTCGAAAGAAGATTGTGTTGTGCAATTTTAAGTGTTTGTTCATTCATTACATAGGTTGAAAAGCGATTTTATGTAAACAATACAAGACTTGGATTTCATAGTAACTGTTCTAACTTCACTCACGTCGTCTTTTGCAAATCTGTTTGTGTATTTTTTGCAATTTTGATTTCCAAATCAGTTTGTCGGGCAATTTTTGATACGTAACAGCTGTATTTTATTCGGAAATTAGTCATACTAGTTATTCTAGACCCAGAAAAAAATGTTTTTGTGAACTTTTGTACGGTCTAAATGTACTGTGCAGACGGTCGCGTAATTCTGTTTTTGAGAATTGCTAAAATTGAAAAATAGCCCGGTCGTCAATCTTAATTCTTGTGCTTCCGACCTTTCACCTCAGTTAAGCTTATCATCGGCTTTCTGCTCAAAGAGCTACGCTGTTAGGTTCAGCCTATGTATATATATTATCTTATTTATTTCCAACGCCAGCACCCACTTTCATATTGAAACTCCTAGTCATATATTTTTTTAAGTCAAATCATTATAATTGAAACCTCTCGTCAGCGACCAGGATCACTTTCAACGCTGGTGATCTGAATTTTTTATTTTTTTAATCTCTGGTAGGCGACCACTCACCCATATATTTCGGTGCCACTACAGACGCAAAATGAATAATGTGTTACAGTGCAATACAAGGGAAATCTTGTTTCTTGCATAAAAACTTCTATATGGTAAAACAGTTTTCGTTGATAGGTGCTTTAAGGTCGTCACACACGAAACGACTAGTCGCGCTGACTAGACGCTTCGACCGGTTGGCGCGACCAGTCGTCTCGTGTAAACAAGTCGCGGCGACCAGTCGCCTGCAGAGGGGACAAGTCGTGGCAACAAATCCTTGGACGTACTTCAAAATTTAGGGCGTTTATCAGAACTGAAAAAGGGAAATGTTGTTTAAGTTATTATCATAAATACAACTTAAAAACTGAATTATTCCCCAAAAAATAATCCCTAATAAAAGGCATAAGTCACGCATTCTCTCGGGAAGTTTGTTTGTTTACGCCAACCCGTTTTCATGTATTTTTCGGTTCAAAATGGCCTCTACAGCTAAGAAGAAAAGGTTGTTGCTGCTAATGATGATGTTAGACGAGGAGATACCAGTTACGTACGTAAGAAGAATGTGGGCTCGACAGTCGCTTCTACGGAGAGAAGAAAGAGGTGCTTTTCGTACGCTTCTTGTTCGTGAGCCGCCATCTTGAAACAGAGTTTTGTGACGTTTAATGCTGATCTGTGATTGGTTTATTTTCATTCGGTCGCGGCGACCAGTCGCATGAGCAGAACACACCTTAAGACTGACTGGTTGCAGAAATTCAAACCAGTTTGAATTTCTGCAACCAGTCGCCGCGACCCAATTTTGGTCGGCGCGAGTACATTTTTTGCCGAAAATGAGTAGTTCACACGCAGGTGACTAGTCGCGGCGACCGGTCGGAGCGACCAGTCGGCGCGACTAGTCGTCTCGTGTGTGACGACCGTTATACATTGGAATCACTGCAGGTTCGTGTGATTTAGCGTTAAGACGCCCTGTGGTCTGATAGGTGCTTTATACATTGCAGGTTCGTATGATTCAGTGTTGAGATCCCTGTGGTCTGATAGGTGCTTTATACATTGCAGGTTCGTATGATTCAGTGTTGTGACCCCTATGGTCTGACCTCTCGTAAGCGGCCACCTTTAGCTTTGCATTCTGGGTGGTCGCTTAGAGGTTCGACTGTGTTGAGATAAAAAATTGCACGTAATTATTAGTATTTTAGTCATCTAATCGGCCCCATTTTGGGGACATAACATATTATAAATTTACAGTGTGTGTCGCACTGGTTTCTCCCTGTTTGCATGTATTGCAGTGAATTTGGACCCTTAACAAGGAGAATTATCTGCGTGTGCAAGCTAAGGCAATCATTTCATTTTGCAAAATAATTTCGATGATCGGGGAATCGCTTATGCGTTGAGTGACGGGATTGCTGATGCACCGCCTGTTGTAAAAGTGAACAAAAAACAATGACAATTCGATAACAGCACAAGTAAAAAGTAGAGAACACCATCACCGCACGCCTTAGAATGAGGAATGTTTATTTGTGCGGCACCTTTTTAGAACGAGAAATATGTTAATGTATTTTTAACTGGTGCGGAAGCGCAAAGCGTATGTAGCTCACTTTGACCAGATACCACGCAGCTCTTAACAACCTCTAATTTCATTGGACCTGGGTATCACGCAGCTCTATTGTTTTCAGGGCTAGGGTCCATTGTTGTGTTGTTTGTTCTATTGTTTTCTCAACAAATCAGAGTAGACCTTACAAGAGCTGCCTACCGCCCCCATTTTGATGGTTTTGTAAACAAACGTGTGGCCTTGTTGCGTTTACACGCGCTCGTGGTTGACTGCCTTTTTGTGGGCGTTTCCTGGTGTTGCGGAAGCCATTGTTTGTTAGCTTTTTTGTTGTGGTGTGGGTATTGTTCAGTGTCTTTTGAATCTTTTGTTTTACGTCATTTGGTGAACACACCATCCGCAACACCAAGAAACCACCCTTTTTGTTTTTCGATCATAGGAAACAGTTGTTGACTTTTCATGTAAAAGAAAGAGAAATTAGCAAAATGGACTGAGGTAACGGTGTGTAACATTTTTTTCGCTCAGTTTGCTTTCCTCTGCCAGTAAATTGAGTAACGTAACACAAAATAGACTCTTTTAGACCATCTTTTTTGGGCTGAGGGTGAGATGGGACTGGACGTTTTTTTTTTTTGGCGATGTTAGGGTTACAAATAGTGCAGTATTTTAGTATTTTTTTCAGTCATTTTTCAGTATTGTTTTCAGTATTTCAGTATGTTTTTGGCATGCAGTATTTCAGTAAATAGTGCAGTATTTCAGTAAATCAGTTCTGAATAAGAAAAAATAAATGTAGTCGAAGATCTACAAATTTAAATTGTCAATTATTAATGCTTGCTATTATAAAATGAAAGAGTTGTATATGTTTTTAGCTCATTGTCAACATGGTAAATACGTTCTTAACTAAATGTCAGCCTGGGTACGTTGTTCGCAAATTCTTAAAATTCTGGACATTCATATCGTCAACTTGGCTCGATTTTCAGCCGTTTGAGGGAGTCCGATTTTCAGATTCTCCTCCCAACAACGCGAAGGAACGCGGGCGCACAAAACGGCTGGTAATCGAGCCTAACCCTCAACGTTCTTATAAGAAGTTCTTATACAAATAAAGTGTACGTAAAGACTAAGGATGTACAATCGGCGACAAAATTGTTGAGACAATTTTGTTTGAAGGGGTATGTTTTGAGAAAATACTAAACCCGAACCCCCTCCTCCCCGAACCAAAGTTGCGTTTGTTATTGCCGACAGACTACCTGACCAACGGTACAACATTAGGTTTTTATAGTTGTGACTGATGAGTTTACCGTGTCTAAAAAAAATTATCCTATCCTATCCTATTGGATGGGGTGGGGGGGGGGGGGGGGGGGGGTGGAGATCACTTTTTTGAGATAACCTAACGGTATAAGTTTAAGAAAAGGTAGGAAAAGTAGTTTTGGACAAAGTGTCTCAAGAAGTCAGATCTTGGTGACATGTTTAACGTCTTAGATTTGCCAGTTGTTTCAAAGGCAGGCAACTGTGATAATTATTCATTACTGCATAGCTTAGTGTGCACTAAAAAAGGGTGAAAACATAGTTAATAAAATGCAATGGTTATGAAACCTGAGAAATGCCTTTGTTCGATGTTTTTGTTATAGTTTTTCGGTCTTGACCGTGCACAACCACAATAGATGTTGAACTTTTGTTCGAGCAACTGACAAATAATAGAAATGGTGCTTTCAGTCGGTCTGTCGGCTCGGACGTGTCCCATGCTAGGAGTCTTTTATTCATGTCATCTATGCCATATTTGGGCCGTCCCCGGATGCACCCTGCCCCTATACTACTTTGTGTTTACTGCACAATGTCAGGCAGACAGATATTATCGTTATATACGGCGACACCTCAAATAAGGGTTGGAGGACATGAATAAAAGCCTCCCTCAATAGTACTGGGGCCGGGTATTACCAAGACCTCAACTATGTAATTTAAGACGGAACTGCACCCTCCGGAAGCTTATTTTAGCAACGGGTGCCGCGGGATTGTCAACTGAAGAAACGCTCACCCTTGTATATACCGCAATGGTCGAAGCACTTCAGTTCGTTCGGAGACATCAGGGTTGGCGTGATTGGCTACACAGTTATAAAATGACCGTTCCTGCAGACTACCCAACACGTGATCTCGATTTGTTTTATCAAGAGAATAAACCTGCTATAGTTCGAACTATAGTTAGAGAGATCGCAGACCTTGGTCCAGTCAAAGTGAACTTTTCATTCTTAGTTCACTTCACAAAGGAAGGAGCCGACGGAACAGAAAGAATCACACATTACTTTAGGCAAGAGGATCCACTCATAATAACACACTTTTATCAAGCAGCAGTTGCAGGGCAACTACAAGCTGTTATCAACTCTAATAAGGAAGAAGTAGCCAGATGGGGAAACATGGGATCAGGCTGGGTTATTGACAGAGTAGAGTATGTTTTTCTTGATTTCGCAAGATATCAAGCCATTAGAGGTGGCAGCTACATCCCTCTTCCTCCAAAGCTTAAAGCAAAACAAGCTATCATAAACATCAAAAACAGAGGTAATGATTGTTTACAATGGGCTATTCGAGCGGCATTGTTTCCTGTTCCCAATGGAGTACGATCAGACAGGCCAAGCAAATACCCGACAGAAGATGGCTTAGACTTTACTGGGATCTCTTTCCCCACACCCTTAAATCAAATCTCAAAAGTAGAAAAACTTAATAACCTTGCAATAAACGTTTTTGGCTGGAAAAACGGTAAAACAATAGTCTTTAGTATTAGTGAAGTAGAAGACCATAATATAAGAAGAATAAGCCTAATGCTGATAGCCAATAAATATAACACACACTACTGCTACATAACAAGCCTAAGCAGACTTCTTCATAGTAATTATGCAGCAGGCCGGAGGATTCATTTCTGCGACAGATGTCTCCAAGGGTTTTCATCGCAAGATGTTCTCGACGATCATCGGGTTTACTGCAGAGTTATCAAAGCTACACCAGTTCGAGTCGAAATGCCAAAAGAGGGAGAAAACATCCTGCGTTTCGAGAACTATCAAAACCAGATGAAAGTGCCTTACGTTATCTACGCTGACTTCGAAAGTCTCGTCACAAAAATCGACACTTGCAAGCCAGACCCAAAAGAAAGCAGCACAACCAAAACAGCAGCACACACGCCATGTGGGGTTTGTTTCATGGCCGTTCGCTCTGATGGCAAAACAAAGGGGCCATACTTATACAGAGGTGAGGACGCGGTGAAGCGATTTCTGTACTACATTCAATTGTTGGAGAGGGAGATAAGAGACGAACTTCATCACAAGAAACCCATTTCCATGGCAAGAGAAGAATGGGCAGATTTCAACAACGCAAGTTGCTGTAGCTTTGTGATGAGTGCCTCTACAAAGAGAACTTCAACGACTCTATCGAAGTTTACGATCCAAACACGGGAATAAACGTGGGCCTGGTTCATCATAAAACTCACAAATGCTACTCCAATGCATTTAAAACCTACATCCAAAACGAAAAAAAGGGCATTTGGAGGCGTTCCCATTCGTTGGCCCAAGAAACCGAAGGCAACAAAAAACAAAGCCTACCTTTGAGCAGGTTGATTGCCTCTTCTGTGGGGAGTCTCTTGTACGAGACGTGATGAGAGACGCTGTTAGAGACCACTGCCACATAACAGGAAAGTATCGTGGCGCTGCACACAAAGCGTGTAATATAAATCACTTCAGAATCAGTCCGGAAAAAGTGATAATCCCTGTTGTCTTTCACAACTTGAAGGGCTACGACGCACATCATATCATGAGAGGTATAGCCGAAGTACAATCTGATTTGAAGTGCATCCCAACAAAATATGGAGAAGTACGTCCCGTTCTCTTTAGGCAACTTGAGGTTCATCGACAGCTTACAGTTCATGCAGTCAAGCCTCGATATTCTGGTTAAATCAAACAAACCAGAGTCCTTCACAATCACGGAAAACCATGAATAGGATCCCAATAAACTGAAGCTTCTTCTACAAAAAGGAAACTACCCATACGAGTACATGGACTCTTGGGAACGGTTCGAGGAGGAGTCACTCCCAGAGAAGGACGCGTTCTATAGCGAGCTAAAAAAGGAACACATTACCGACGAGGGCTACATACATGCGCAGGAAGTGTGGAAATCGTTTGAATGTAAAAACCTCGGCGACTATCACGATCTTTACTTAGAGACGGATGTGTTGCTCCTGGCTGATGTTTTCGAGAATTTCAGAAAAACTTGCCTCAAACACTACAAACTTGACCCGGCGCATTACTATACAAGCCCGGGCCTCAGCTGGGACGCTCTTTTAAAATACACAGGCGTAAACCTACAACTGCTCACAGATGTGAATATGCACCTCTTTGTTGAAAAGGGCATGCGTGGTGGTATTTCAATGGAGAGCAGGCGTTTCTGCAAAGCGAACAACCCTTTTCTTGATGATCACAACCCAGATCAAGAAACCATCTACATCATGTACTACTCCCAGTTGGCAACTTTCAATGGTGCAGAGTGTTCCCAACACAGCACCAAATCAGAAAGTGGTCCCCAAACAGAAAGATTGGCTATATCCTCGAGGTTGATCTAGAATATTCCGAAGAGTTGCATGATGAACACAACGCCTACCCTCTAGCACCAGAAAAGCATGAAGTCGAAAAGTCGTGGATGTCTCCTTATCAAAGGGCATTGATAGAGGGACAGGTAGAGGATAAGACAGAGAAGTTGCTCCTAACCCTAAAGGACAAAACCAGATATGTTCTGCACTACAGGAATCGCCTGCATTATCTATTACCACCTCAGTTCAGCACTACGTACTCACTAAGAAATTCAAGAACTTTTAACATTAAATTTAATACAAAGAGGGCTAAGAATACCTTTTTTAATGCACAATGCCATCTTGTAAATAGTTTTAAAGCCTAGGACTTTTGAACAATTTTGTGAATTTTAATTAGTGATAAGTTTTTAATTGTAAATATTATTGTTATTATTATTATTATAGTTTATCATTGTTTTATTATTGTAAATATTATAGGACATAATTCAGCCTATTGGCTGCGACGTTTTATATAAATAAACTAACTATCTATCTATCTATCTATCTATCTATCTATCTAGAGCTAGGAATGAAGTTGAAGAAGATTCATAAAATCCTTAAATTCGAGTCTTGGATGGAGCCGTACATAAGGCTGAACACAGAACTCAGAAAGCAAGCCACGTCAGAGTTTGAGAAGAACTTTTTCAAGCTGATGAACAACTCTGTCTTTGGCAAGACCATGGAGAACCTCAGAAACCGCATTGATATGAGGCTTGTTCGCGCGAATGAGACAGACAAGTTGAGAAAGCTTATCTCAAGCCCCCTGTTTGACAGAGCAACAGTCTTTGGTGAAAATCTTGCCGGGATTCAAATGCACAAGGATAAAATCTTACTCAAGCGCCCAGTCTACACCGGCATGTGCATGCTGGATCTCTCCAAGACCCTGATGTACGATTTCTACTATAAGCACCTCAAGTTAAAGTACGGCTCGCGATGTCATCTACTCTATACAGACACACATAGCCTGCTTCTAGAGATCAAGACAGAGGATGTCTACAAGGACATGGAGAATCGTCTGGATGAACTCTACGACACAAGCGACTGCCCGAAAGGCCACCCCCTTCACAGCCAGCTAAACAAGAAGGTTATCGGCAAGATGAAGGACGAATACGCGGGCTTGCCTATATCCGAAGCCATCTGCCTACGCTCAAAGATGTACTCAATCTTGCTTGGCAGCCAGAAGAACATCAAAAAAGCAAAGGGCACGACCAAAGTTGTTACAAAGAAGGAGATCACGCACCAGAACTACAAAGACGCCCTCTTCAAAAAGGAGGCTTTCAAACACGGGATGGACATGCTTAGAAGTGTAGATCACAAGATCTATGGTGTGCATCTAAACAAGACAACGCTCTCGCCATTTGACTCAAAGCGCTCGATTAAGGAGGATGGAGTCCACACGCTGGCATATGGTCACAAAGATATCGGCGGCAACTGAGTGTCTGGCGGCACAACCATCAACTCCTCACGGACGAAGCCCCGCTTGGGTCCATCGAAAATATAGTAGACGACCGGCTCGTTTGGTTTGGTAACAACCTTTTCAATGTTGTAGACCTTTAGAGACCAGATTGGATCGGTAGCACGCCTACCACCGCCTTCCAGCTCGCCAGGCTGATACAAATATCTCACACTCACCCGGGGAGGGAGCTTCTTCTCCTTTACCCCCACTGGTCTCGAATATGGGGTAGAGGGCTTGGATGAAACGGCTTTCTCTTTGATTGCTTGCGTGGGCTTCTTGCCAGTCAATCTGGTCACTTCATTGTTTAAGGCAGATACAACGTCTGGCAGTCTTTTAACCCATTCAGTCGATCTCTGACCAGATGGAAGGCGCATTTCAACTGCATACTGGTGCCCAAACAGGCGTTCAGCCAGGGTTCGGTTGAATCTTTCAACTATCGCTTGGTCTCTGTGGATATCAACGCGCCCGCGACGAATAGAAGTTTTGTTGTTCTCCATCTCTTTTGTCACAGTACCCATAAATTCACGCCCAGGGTCAACTTGTAATAGTTGTGGCCATTTCAAAGGCCCGCGTCTGTAAATCTTCTGGAATGCCTTCGCAACCTCTAGAGACTCTTTCGAGGTCAAGGGTTCTGCTGCTTTGTAATGGCTAGCCACATCGACAACTGTTAAACAGTATTTGTAAAGCTTTCTCCCATGAGGAAGTTTGTCGTGTGGCAAAAAAAGAAGATCCGCTTGATGTACCGCATTAGGCGAGAAGACATCAAACTTTGGCCGAGGGATGTGGCGTGGCACTGGGAGGTAAACCTGCCAAAGGGCTTGTTTGACGAGCCACTTTTTTGCTACCTCATCAGAGACGCGAGAAGCTGCAGCTAGCTTTTTCACAGCGGCAATGCCTTTCCAATAGCCTTTGGGACTATAGTAGATCTTTGAGAGTTTGGCATCCATTGTGCGTATATATTCTTGGTTTTTACGTGACGTCATCAAATTCGAAAATCATAAATTGTAATGCCTTCTGAATTTATATGTCCACCAGGTTGAAGATGACTTAAAAATAAATCTTTTCACAAGTATCCAACCCGGTAGCGTCTTTCGTTTTGAAAATACAGCATTTTGAATTTCTGACTTTTCACCCTACGTGACACCAACATGGCGTCCGTGACAAAGCTTTTTCCTATGAAACAAGGGCCTCTCCTCGTGATTTTTGGCACTTTGGGCAGTTAAAGTATTAGGAATGCAGTTTATGCGAATGAATAGTAGTTCACGAGAGAAAAGTAATCGCTTTCAGAGCGAAAGTGAAGTCCAGATGTTTTTATTGATTTCCGGCGGCCATCTTGGTGCCCCTCGGAGGGGCACCAAGATGGCGTTTCCATACAAAACTCTGTAAATTTGAGTCGAGTGCTTCGGCGAATAATTCAACAACGGGATACTGCACAGATCTGAGACTTACCGAAGTTTTTTATTTGTTACTCTTTTATAACATTACAAATTATTGGCTTCTTTCACTAAATAGTTTCGATTCTAAAACATTATATCTTGGTGTTCCTCCGGGATGGCGTTTCCATACAAAGCTCTGTAAATTTGAGTCGAATGCTTCGGCGAATAATTCAACAACGGAATATTGGACAGATCTGAGACTTCGCGAAGTTGTTTATTTGTTACTCTTTTATAACATTACAAATTATTGGCTTCCTTCGCTAATTCGTTTCGATTTTAAAATTTTATGGCGTGACAGTGAAAACCAAGAATAGGGTTTTAAAGAAAGCGAAAAGCTGCATACCCAAGGGCAAGGGCGCCAGTGCCGATAAACAAGAGCTCGCCTTGCTTCTGCTGTGGGCTTGGTTTACAAAAGTCAGAGAACACTGGTTCTTTCGGGGCGCTATTTGTTGGTCCCTGTGAGTTTGATTGTAGAGCACAGACGCTTGGTCGGTGCTAGCAAATTTTTTTTTTCGCCTGGTCTTTGACCCGATCATTGGACGCAATCCAGTCGAGGAGCTTTGTGCGGTCTTTCTGATATTTGGCATAAGCTGTGTTATAGGCCTCCAGCGCCTTGTCATGCCTGGTCTTCTCATCCAGTGCGGCTTGGGCGCTATCGCCAGAAAAATATTTGGCCAGATAGTTGCCACCAGTGAAAGCGGCTACATTGAGAATTGCTCCACCAATCATTATGGCGATTGAGGCCATTGTTGTGTATATATTATATTTTTTACATCGAGGCTGGAAGGATCTTCTGGTCCTCAACGTATTTTTTCAGAGCAATGCTTCCAGTCATTACAGCTGTGAACTTTACGTAGTTCATCACACTCGAGCTTGGGTCAGATGTGAATGGCTCTTTGACGACTTTTTTAGCGATCCATCCAATACCGGCGACAAGGCCAGTGATTGTGGCGGCATCGAGAACTGATTTCACGAGCTTGTTGTTAGACATGGTGTGTATATAAGATTTTTATTTTTTGGTCGACTCCTTGCGCTCGCGCTCGCGCTGCTCCTCGCGCTCGCAATAATCTACGAACTCGTCAATCGCCTGTTTTCTTATGTTATCCTCATACTCTCTGTTAGAGTTGCGAATTGCTTTGAAAAAAGCCAAGGTTAGCTTCAAGCAAAGATAATAAGGTGGCCCAGCCGAGGAAGTTGATAACGTTGTCAGACATGGTGTATATATATAATATTTTTTTTATTCCATCTCGCGGATTCCGGTTCTCCTTTTCACCGCTGTCTGTCCGACTGGAGAAGCAGTTATAACCTCCTCTGCTGCTTCTGGTGGGGTTGGGGCTTTGTTACGCCCAAGAGTTGACATTATGGCTTCACGTTGGTAATACACCCCCATAGCGGAGACAATCAAGCCAGCAACACCCATAATGTAGTATCCTGTGTTGCTGTTGCTGCTTGATGAGTCATTTGTCGAGTTTGGGGATGGGTTTGGTGTGGGCCCGTTTGGGGTGGGCTCGTTTGTTGTTTCGGGAGTTTGTTTTTTTGCTTCGCGAGCCAGACGGTTGCGCTCTGTTAGTCTTTTGCCAGAAGCAACACGACCAGCGTTTTTTGCTGGAGCAGTCTTTGGGGTATCAGAGGTAACGTGCATATTGGTTGTCGCTATTTCTTCAGGTAACGTCTCCAGTCGTGGCGTACCCATATATATAAGTTTTAAAAAATTTATCTATCTGGTTCCTATGCGATTCCTATCTGGTTCCTTTCAGGTTCTTGTCAGATTATTTGTCAACTTCATCAAAGCCCTTTAGTGGGTAGCCTTCACTGTCTCTGGTTGGGTGTGTGAGAGGCGCAGGAGAAGGAGGAGGTGTGGGTGGTATGAGCTCTTCGGGCTCCTTTTTTAAGTCTATGTGTTTTGTAGTGATCAGAGCAGCATTGGCCAACGCTAACCATCGCCCGCATCGCAGTGCAAGGTTTCCAGCAAGAGATGACAATTCATGTTGGATCATGTAGTCATTTTTTAGTTCTTTCTGCAGCTCTTTCGCATCGTCAATCGGAACAACCATGCCAGCGCCTTTGGTTATAAGCATTATAACACTGTCAATCAGAGACTCAGTCGTCTTGTTGCCGACGTAGGCTTCATACCTTTTGTAGTATTTTTCAACATCCTTGTCTGTAAGGCGTTTCACTTGCTCGTGTGTGAGCAGGACACCGATAGCTTCTTTTGATTTGCCAGTCGAGACAAGAACTGCCAGCCTCTCGCGTTGAGCTGGAATGTTATTACCACCTGTGAGGACTTCAGGAATCGCTGATGGCACGGAGCTATTAGGAGCTGCCTCCAGCATCTGCATGACTTCATTCATTGCGGCCTCATCTGCCATGGTGTATAAATTGTGTTTTTATTTTTACCCCATATGGATGACGCAGAGAGAAAACTAGATGGGAAAACTTGCGCTCCTTAACCCGTGCAATAAGCCTTTTGTACTCCTCGTGTGAGAGTTCGCCGGCGTAGTCTTGAAAGATGGCCTTCGTTGTTTTGCTTGATGGGGTGTAAAAAAGCACGATTGCGGCCACGTTTTCCCTAAAGGGTTTCGCAATATTGGTTATCTGTTGGGTTAGCACCCACACTGAGATGCCACTGTGACGCGCGCTGCAACCGAGTTGCACCAGCTGGCCCGTGCGGCCTTTCACGTCTTTCGAAGCGGCGCTGTCATCGAGAATGATGAGCGTGTTAGTCCCTTCGAAAAAGAAACTTGCTAGTGTTAGCCACAATTCAATCTCATGCTGCTGACAGGCTATAACAAAAATGCGGGGCTCATTATCCACAAAACCATCGTAGGTCTTGTTGTTGACAAAGTTTTGGCATAGGAGCACGATATAGTCAAACTTGCCCCTGAAGGGGCCTCGGGGAAGGTTTATGAGGTATTGTGTTTTACCAGAGTTTGTCGGCCCAATAATTAGGGCATTGAAGGGCAGCTTTCGTGGGTCCATTTTCTATATGTGTGTTTTTAATACTGAACCGCCTGCAGCTGTCTGTCCATGATGTTCATCTGTGAGTCGCTGATGGTGTAGATGTGGCAGTGCGCATCTCCAGAGCCGGAGGTTGTTCTTTCAATCTCAAGATGCACACCGTCCTTTGTGTTGACGAGGCGTTGGCCGTTACCGTGCAGAGTTGTATCAGCCATTGATCTAAGATCGATAAGGAGGCCAAACTTGTTGTCAGTGAGATATTTGGTCAGAGTCATGTTGGGTCTGCCATCTCGAGTTCGGTTGCCAAATAGTCGGCTGACCTCTCTCCACATGTCACTTCCATCGATGCCATTGTTGTAGACCCTGTTTGGAGAGCCGTTTGTGGTTACATTTACTTTGGTGATGTCCGGGTTGAAGTATTTTTCAGAGTCCCTTGCTCTTGCCGCGTAGGGCTCGATAAAGAGCAGAAGAATGGCCTTGGGTGATCTACGCTGCGGGTTCACCCGAAGATTCAGCCTAGCGTCTCCCCCTTTCGCAAATAGCACCACCTCTTCTCGCATTATATGGTCGTAGGCGAACTCCTTGCCGCTAGAGTAAACGCTCGTTGCCTCGTCAGCCAGCTGCTTACTTCTTATCGTCTCGTACTCAAGCTGGATATTTGTCAACTTATACTTAAGCTTACTTGCGTCAGACCCCATTACAACTTGGGATGCAGGGGCAAGCGTTAGCTCGAAGATGAGATCGTTGTAGAGGGCCTGCGGGTATATCACACCGTGGTCAGTCAAAATCTGGTGGTCCAGATTGATGCGGTTTTTGTTTTTGTACACACTCTCCAGCTTGTTTTCCGCAGCCAGACTCGAGGTCTTCTTGTCACCAGCACCAGAGCGGGTCTTGCACAAATCTACAGTCTTAATGCCCTCTGGCATGTTTTCACGCTCATCAATAAAAAGGAAGAGGTCCTCAAAGACGGTGTCCTGGACAGTGGTGGCGGCAAATTTGACAACGAGTCTGTCAACCAGCGCCCGGGAAACATTCTGGACGAGATAGTTGTTTACGTGACCGCCGGCAAGGTCGATGTTAAAAATCAAGGCAAGCGAGCCCGACACGATAACCTCATGTTCGGACAGCTTGGGCACTGAAACGTACAGGGTCTCGCCGGGATTTGCCACAGAGCGGTCAAATGTGATGCGCTTTACGGTGCGCTCTGCTTTCATTGCACCAAGAGTCTTCTCGTTGTGCGTGGGCAGGAGGTTTGGTTGTACAGTCATAGCCAGAAGATATATATATATTTTTTAAAAATACATATATACTTTGTTACATCATGGCAGAAGGCGGATATGATATATCTGATGAGAATGTGAATCCCTGGCTTGACCATGGGATTGACTACGATGGCGATGATGACGATGACGAACAAGAAGTTGACACAACAACCCCCTTTCAACCAGGCGGCTCATCCACCCCATATCATAGGGATGAAGAACATAAAATGCATACAATGCCTCGCGAACAAAGTGGGCTTGATCCTATTGACAAACCTCTTCTTAGTGACTTCACACATGAAGAAGACAGAGAAACAATTCTTAATAGAGCTAGGGACTTGATAAGAGGGCGCTTTCCAAAAGTAGCCTACGACAGATTAGGCCCAATTGGTTACGGTAAAAAAGCAGGAAATGAAGGCAGAATAGTTTCCTTTGGACCAAAGGGTGGAGAGACTCCCATCTTTAGGCAGGATAATTCAGGCCTTCTTAAATCGTTCACAGACAGGTTTAAAGGGGCTCTTGGCCCAAGAGCTGAAGAGATTATCTCTGAAGACAGTACATCAATAAGGGAAGAAAGACAAAGATTGAAGGAGGCAGAAAAACAACTGAAGGAGGCGGAAAGGCTTGCTGTTGAAAAACAAAAAGCAGCAAATGAGGTGCAAAACCTCAGGGACAAAATCGAACAAACTTAAGCGAGGATTGACGCTCTGGAACAGGAGCACGGTTCAAGCGTTGAGAGTCAACCTGAGATAGATAGATTAAAACTGCTAAAAAAGAATCTCCTCGGAGATCTTGAAAACCAGAGAAAAGAATTAGAGGCCCCTCAAAAAATACAAAAACAAACAGACAAAGAGCGGGCAAAGGTTGACAAACTCAGAACACAACTTTCTGCTAAGGTGAAGGAAAGAAATGAAGTTGAAGCAAGACTAAACTCTACTAAACCACTGGATGAGTTAAACGAAAGAGAAGCCGAGCTTGAACGAGAAAACGAGAAAGACAGGCGCGTGATAGAGGATGAGGCCACTTCTCTCTCTGACAAAGCAGAAGCGCAAGACCGTGTTGATGCGCGAGAAGAAGAACTGGCAAGGCTAAGAACACAGGTTCAAGAAAGGGAAGAAGCCCTGCCTTTGAGAGAGAGAATAAAAAATATCTTCAAAAAATATGGATGGACCTTGCAGGCGGTTGTTCTGGCTGCTGGCATAGTCATAGGGGCTGTGACGCTTTCTGCAATGAATGCCTTGAAAGCGGGGACTAAGGCTGTTGGAAATGGGCTTAAAGAACTGGGGAAGAAGATTGCCTCCATCCTGCCCGGCCTCATCGGCTCGATCGTGAGCTACATCTTCAAAACGGCCGGGCAGGTTTTATCCTTTCTTGGCGAGCATGCCTGGCTGCTAATCCTTGCTGTGGTGGCCTTCTTGGTTGAAAAGACCATCAAACGCAAGCGTTAATGCATCCAGGCAACAAAGCCTGTCAAAGCAAGTGCGCCAGCGGCAATGACTGCCGTGTTTACATGATGCGGCGCGATTGTGGTCTCTTTTGTTGTCTCTGGTGTGGGGGCTGGTGTGGGATCTGGAGTTGCGGTTGGTTTTGCGGGCTTTTCACCCAGACCCTGCGCCTGTGCTGCCTGTTTGTGAATAGGGTTCGATGGGTGGCTGTTTGGTGGATTGATTTTTGTTGGGCCCCCATCCATGGGGCGTAAGGATGATTTTTTTGTGCTCAGATTAACATCATTGTTCACACCCAGCTTCATCCCTTGCGTTGCCTCCTTGAGATTGTTGTTGTACCCGATCACGCTCTCTGTGTTGATAACCATACGTGATGGCATCAGCCAGCTTCCTGGAGCTGTCGCAAAGTCTAGACGCACTTTCGTTGCTTGGATGGCAAGCTGGTAACGCTGCACGCTCGTTGCAATGTCGTTCAGTATTATGGCCTCCTCTAGATGGGTGAGTAATACTCTCTACGTTTCAAACGCTCGGCCTCCTTTTCCAATAATACTGCTGCGGGTTTTAGCTTGTGAACCAAGAATGCAGTACACAAAGGCCTCGATTGACTGATTCATACGCGCGAGCCCTGGCTGTGTTAGCCCCTGTGTGTAATTTGGCACAAAGTGCTAAAACTGGGTATCCGCCCCTTGGTCGTTGCGAACGAAAGATATTCCATTGGCGCGATAATTAGGGTCGTTTCTGTCAGTCAAGCGCTCATCATTGAACTGAGCTAGATCGGGATCGGGGTAGTCGTAATCGGTAGAGATGTTGCCCTCACCATAAGCGCCAATGTACACATTTCCAAGACCGTGATTTTTGCCGTATGTGAAAACACCGAACTCTATGCAAATCTTCTTGTACGCGTCGATGTTGTATTTGTTGTCTTTCTGGTTGAATGGGGGGTCGTCTGGCAAAGCACTCACGCTTTGTTCCCCACCCATCTCGTAGAGTATTCGTCTTGTTGTGAAATAAACGTGAAACTGGTAAAACGACCGGAGCTGAGGGGTTAGGGATAGACTGGAACCTTTGTCGAATAGAATGTCACGCGAGATTCCACATTCGGTTGTTGCACACCACAGTGCGAAGGAGAGTTATTGTGGCCAAAAACTCATATGCGGGCCGCCGAGCCACTTTCTTCCATATTTCGCGGTTTTGAATGAAATCTGTGTGTCTCTTGAGATATTTTTGTATTTCGTTGTGAAATAATCAGTTGGCGTGACGTAAATCCTTTGCTTTTCGTCATTCAAGATTGAGCCAATCGTCAATCCTTGTCTATTGTGGTGGAGAAATCAACTGCTGGGATTGGCTTTTGTGTACTTCGGGTCAACGATAGCTGATAGGGGAAACTTCCGTCTTGATGTAAGCCAAGAGCGTCTTTAATGGCCTGAGTCCAATCTTTGGGCCCTATTTCTGTAACGAGTGCCCACGAGCCAGGGCCCTCTTTGTAAAGCACTTCTCCTGTGGCAGTTTTGTGGTCGTCGCCAAAGTTGACTTGTACTTCAAACTTAGACATATCAGCTCGCCTTGATATCGCCTTGGCCTTGGCCGCAGCAGAGAGCTTTGCTGCTTCTGATGTTCTCATCCAGGCTAGTGGATCTGCGGGTGGTTTTTTCTTTACATATGGATGGCTGTAGATATTTGGAGGAGAATTAAAAGGGGGTGGGGGGTCATAGTTGTGACCGCCAATATCTAAACCAACGTTTGAATTAGGATTAAATCCACCGGGGCGTCTGCCAAACATGATTGTATATATAATATTTTTATAAATGTATTATATACACAATGGTTGTGATAACAATCGTCGCGCCTTCTAACCCTCACACAATCTACTTTGATCACGCGCTTCCAAAACCGAGTTACATCCGGCTCGTCTCTTGTTCGCTTTACAATTCATGGGATACTTTGAAACAAAGAGGAGAGATAACATTGTTTACTAATGGGAATAAAGAAGGAACTGTCAGAAGACTTCTTCCAGGCCATTACACTCTTGAGTTTTGGGCGAAAGAATTACAAAACGTATTCACTGGTGTCAATGCTAATTATAAATTAGCAACTGAGACAAACACGCCACTGGGGTCGATGATAATTTTCAAAGAATACCCGGAAGAGGTGAAACTAGACCACGATCTGTCTGAATTGCTTGGTGTAAGTCCTAAATTGCTGTGGCCAACAACATTCGTCAAAGGATTAACGTCACCAAGCACTTACTTTATCCACTGTGATCTGGTCGTGGGAAGCCGTTTCAGAAAGTTTTCTATGAATCGACACAGCAAAACGTCTTGCGTGACACCTCTTCTTGTTATTATGTAAATAGCCTGGTCTCTATCAGTGAAGGATGCAAATGGCGAACTCTTTGACTTCAACAACACGGCGTTGGAGTTTGAAATAGAAATTAATGAAAACATAAATATATATATATATATATATATATATATACACTGATTTTCAAAAACATAGCTACTTGACAAATTTATATCTATATATATATATCTTTTGTATTCGCATCAAATAGGTGACATTTTTGATAGGAATACAAAAGGTATATATATATAGATATATATTTCTCAAGTAGCTATGTTTTTGAAAATCAGTGTATATATATATATATATATATATATATATATATATATATATATATATATATTTTCAGTTAAATGTTCACCGGCGAAGCCAAGATAGTGCTCTACTTGCGGTGAAGGAGCGGGTTATACTAGTAGGTAAACTACTCAGATGGGGAATGGATGAATACTCACTGGATGGGGAATGCCTGGTGAGCGAGGTCGTGTATCAAGCCACGGTAAAAACACAAGACGCACAAGAGACATACATCGGCCTAACAGCAAACCAGTTTAAGGCAAGATACCGAAACCACCAGATGTCATTCAGGCACATTACGAGGAGAAACGAGACCGAGCTCAGCAAACACCTGTGGAAGCTGAAGGATGACAACAAAAAATTCACAGTCACGTGGAAGATCGTCGCAAAAGCAAAGCCATACACGAACCTTACTAAACGTTGTAACCTTTGTAACACTGAAAAGTTTTTTCTGATCACTAAGCCGCACATGGCAAAGCTAAACAGGCGTAATGAGCTAATTTCGACATGTAGGCACCGGCGGAAGTTCATTCTAAGGTACAGTTCAACGTAGCGCATATCCAATTCTGTAAATTTAGCGCGAGCACTTAGAGTGTCTTAGGTTTTGAAAGCGCGCGCGCTGCCCATATCATCACGCGAGCATACCGTTATATTATTTCAACCATTGAAACCGTTTCCATCACGTGCTTATTTAAACCGCTTTCATCACGCAATAATACTGTTGATGTAGACTTAACGGTTCAGTGTAAAATGGAGTTTAACTGAGGAGTATGTCACCTCTTCGGTGGCCTACGAAACAGTTCTGTATTAAACGTCCATCCACTCAAGATCTGAGTAGTTTACCTACTACTAGTATATATATATATATACCCCACCATGAGTTCTGCCAATGTACTGCCACCATCGGCTCCGGAATACAGCGAGACACAACCGCTCTACCCAGTTTTGCAAAATGGTGATGACTTTCGTCTCAAAAAAATCTCAGATTTGCAGAAAGAGCTTGAATCAGAGGCTAGCCACTATAGGCAGGTCGCGAAGAAGTACAAGAGAACCCACTCCATTGTCCATGGCTCGGCTGTAGGCCTTGGTTTCATCTCTGCGGGTTTGTCTTCTGCCACCGTAGCAACAGCCTTGACTGGAATTGGGATTGTCGCCAGTTCTCCACTAGCTGGCGTCGCTGCTGTTTCAGGGTTTTCATCAGCTGGCCTTACTGCATTCAGTAAACGGCTCGAAAGAAAGATCACCAAACATGAAAAGATCTACACGCTCGCCATAGCTAAACGAAACTCGGTCAATGACTTCGTTTCAAAGGCTCTTACTGACAAGCGCATCAGTGATTCAGAGTTTTCAATCATACTTAACGAGGTAGAGAAATATCACGAACTGAAAGCCTTGATTCGCTCTGGTGAAAACAAAACAGGTGGACAAAATAGATCGCCAGATCTTGAAAAAATAAGGAAGGAAATACGCGCCGAAGAGCATTCTAAGTTGCAAAAAAAATAAGTTCTTTAGCCGCACAATCCAAGTTAGATTTGAAAGACTAAACTCTGGTTTCTCGCTTTATTGCGTGACACGGCGTGACACATGACGTGACATTGTGCGTAACTGTCACGCGTGATATTGCGTGACATATAACAAAAAGGGACAAAACCCTAGTCGGGGGGTGCTCGGTGGCTGTTTCTGCCTATCCTCGGCTAGGACTTCTGCCTCACTGAAGTGAGGACTTTAACCGCTGATAAGGCGGTTGTCATTCCTCATTTTACCTCTGGGAGCGAGGGCGAGAACTCCGAGGAGATCTCTGGTTGAGTACCCCCTGTTATCAGTTGGGCCGGAGCTGGTTCACCAGGGGGTCGCCAACTGACTCAGCAACCCCACTACCCTTGGTCTGACATCGCATGAGCCGTAAACAGGGTTCAATGGCGGCCAACCATACCCTCCTGAGCTCTACCGAATTACAGACTTAATATAATGTATGGTTCGGAAAACTATTATATATAGATCAAAACTACCACGCTTTCACATGTGGTAAGTGCACGCACGCGCAAACAATTATAAACAACACGCACGCACAAGTGATGCTTGACCAATTGAACATTTGTCCTTTCTAAAAATAAACATGACGGAGTTTCGACTTACTGAGCGCTTTATCACGCAACTGTCTATCGTTAGACGTACAGCTGTATGGATGAAAAGAAAAAATACGAGACACAACTCTCTGTCTTGGATATTCAGCATAAACAAGTCATGCTACGTTCACTCACTGGCAGCGACTATACAACCGAACTTCACCGCTCACAACTAACAGAGAAGCTCCAAATCATCTTCGAAGCTCTTTGTTCTACAGCAAAACAGGAGTTTATACATCAATACAACAATAGAAGGTTTGTTATCACTTTAAATAAAACAAACAAAAGGCTAAAATCATGTCTTGAATGCGGTGGTACATTCTCGCTAGAGTGTGATTCAACAGAACTTGTCTGCACAAAATGCCGCCGCATTGAAATAATAGACGGAGCTGCCTTTTCTCATAAAGACCTTTACAACAAAGGAAATATGAAAGTTAAAATACGATGTACAAGAAATTATAATTTAAAATATCGGTTTGATCAGTTACTCGGAAATAATTCTTTGGAATACATAAGCGGCAGTGAAAAGGTTTTATTAGAAATACTGAAAGAAATGATAAAAGAAAATATTCTTCCAGCATTTTTAACAATAGATGTTCGGCGAAATATTCTTAAAAAAATAAAACGCAGTGATTTTTATAAACACTCCACTCTATTGTTGAGCTTTATTTTAGGGGAACCCCCTCCGAGATTAACCGATGACGAAATTAAGCAAATTAACTCTGTTTACTTAAGCATAAAATATTATCTACCAAATAATAGCGGAGCTTCGGCCCGGCTGCGGAGCCCCATACTCATAGAACCTATGCCCTCATTTTTCATGGTCATGGCTAGCGGAATGTTTCGCGGGCGCTGTCTGCAACAAAAACATGTGTGTCGGAGATGTGTGTCGCGCAAGGCTAGCGCGCATGCGCGTATGACGCCACACGACATCCGGGATCTTAGCGGAGGACTAGCTCGCGGGCGCGTATGACGTCGCAAAATATGCGCGTACGACGTCATGTTGAAACCAAAGCGAGGCTTTTTTTTCGCGCGGTTACACGGCCGAATGTCACGTCAGCTGGGAAAACACTTTGATGTTTTGCTGTGTTTACTGAGCGGAGAAAACGGTTTAAATTAAAGTCGTTATTTTCCTGCATTTTTTCGTGGTTTGCTACTCAAGACAGGGATGCTAATTAAGGGATACTCAGGAGCCGCTTTAGTGGAAAAAGAAGAGCTTTCAGGGATAAAAAAATTGCTTCGAGGAACTATATACGTTTTTAGCAATGCGAGAGATGGGTTCGTTTTACGGATTTCAGCACCAAAGCGGAGATTTAAAGAATTTCCAAGCACAGTAGTCGCCGGAGGGACTTAAAGGTAAAACAAATTACATTTTTCGATGGAAATTTATCTAGATATCAATCTGTGATTGACTTTTTGTTAATGTGTTCTCGTTAGTTTTGGAGAATTGTTTTTAAACGTGTAGCTTAAATTCAGTTGTATTAATTTCTTGAATTTCATCGAAGACACGGCTCGGCCTCGATGCGCGTTTTCCGTTTTGCTTTTCAACATAAACTAATGGAGATTTGAATAAAATTTATCGAAAGAAGATTGTGTTGTCCATTTTTATGTGTTTGTTCATTCATTACATAGGTTGAAAAGCGATTTTATGTAAACAAAACAAGACTTGAATTTTATTATAGTTCTAACTTCACTCGCGTGGCCGTATGCAAATATGTTTGTATTTTTGGCAATTTTGATTTCCAAATCAGTTTCTCAGGCATTTTTTGACAAGCTACAACTGTATTTTTTAACAGTAGTCGTAATAGTTATTCTAGACAGAGAAAAAGTTGTTTTTGTGAACTTTTGTACGGTCTAAATGTACTGTGCAGACGGTCGGGTAATACTGTTTTTGAGAATTGCTAAAATTGAAAAATAGCCCGGTCGTCAATATTAATCTTAATTCTTGTGCTTCCGACCTTTCACCTATTAGTTAAGTTTCATCTTAGTTAAGCTTGTTCAGAGGGTCTTCAGAGGGCGCCGCTGTTAGGCTAAGCCTAACTATATATATTATTTCTTATAATTTCGTAATTCATGAAATCTTGGCCCTAATTTTACCAGAAGGACCAAGAAAACACAAAATTGTATCTTACATGTACATAAGTCTTCCGAAGCCGCTACACATCTAACTAACGAATGGTATTGGCAAGCAGCCATTAATGCCGTGGGCATTAATCATATTGTTGTGTAAGTAAATTATAATCTTGCTCAAACTTATTCGGTAGAAAACCTTCCATGAGTTCTCTTTCATCGTCGATGTTTGGAACTGCTTCCTCTGACTTCGGTTGGTTGTCCTCTTCAAAGGCAAAATCAGTTATTTTTTTTAAGTTTTGATAAATTATTGTGAAACCACTCGACCGAACTTTGAATGTTGCTCAAACAATTCGGTTGCTTTCTTGCCTGAATTTCAGTTATATCCAGCAGCTTCCAGGCGAACATGGCCACAGGTTTTGGACTTTCTGAACTCTGATTCGAAAACGCTTTTTGCATAGAAACAAAACGCAAAAACTCCTCGTCTTCGTCCTGTTTTCTAAACGACATTCTTACTCTGCCATAACAACACCAGATATTTTTCTCCGCAATGGAGCTCATAATCCTCTCAAACAATTGAGTTAATTTGAGGGATCCGATGTCGATGATTTTGTTTTGATTTCTGGTTATTTTCTGTTTGCTAAATAAATAACAAACTCCCCACGCGAGTGCTGTGTTGCCCTTTGTCATATACTTGTTTCCTCCGTTTAGAAACTGATTGTGGGCCAAACTCGGTTCTAGCTGATTTAAAGAACACATTCTAAAGTAAGCGTCGACAAACAGGCCTTTGTTTACCATATCCCCACTAAAAGCAAGGCCTGTTTGTATCTCGGCGCTATAATAACTAGGAATTCTACTCATAGCTATTTTCCTCTTGAACGGACATTTAAATTATAACAGAACTATGGTGTTATCTTTGTCTAAATAATATCCGTCTGTACTGCAAGTGACCTTTCGATAAAGCGGATGATCTCTTGCAAGGTTAAGAGAGATACTGTGACCAAAAACGGAAACAGAGTGTTTTTGCTCAAAATACTTGCGTATAAGCGGCTCGAACAGAGTGCCCCAGGTACAAGCAGCATTGTTGAGCATATCTGTTGGTTGTATTATTTTTCTTTAAGAGCAAGCTTTGTCGTGTTTCAAACGGCAAAGATCCTGTCAAGGCAGAGATCTCTGATGCACCGATGGTGTTTTGTCTCCGGGCTCTCACCCAGTCGGCGCTCTTTTGTTTCAAACCAGTGATCCTTGATTCAAGAAAGTTCATGAACACTTGAGCAGTCGTCATCACTGATATACAAAGGGTAAGCGTTTCTTCTATTGGTAATCACAGTTACGTGCTACCAAAAATAAGCTCAACTAGTTGTTGAGGAGTCATTTGTTCCATGACTTTTATGTCCTTTGTTGTGATGCTATCAGGCTTAATAAACCCGCATGTTTCATCAATTCTTATTGGTTCTTGTTGGTCAGGATAAAAGAATTGTGATCCGGGTTTCCTTCTTCTTGTCATTCTTTTTCTACTTTGAGTAAGAATACCTTTTCTTCCACGGCCCATCTTTATATACAAGGGGTATGCATTTCTTCAATTGGTGATGCCCAACCCTCAAGTAGGGCCTCGTTTGGGTGAATGGTGGCCTCCTTGACAGTTATGATTTGGCTGCTCTAAACGGTTGTGGCCCTGACGAGTTTTTCACGATTGGCACAGTTTCCAATAGCCTTTGAGACTCAAGTAGATATTTTGGACATGGTCCTCGTCATAGTCATCGTTATCATGATCGTAAAAGTTATCACCATCGTAACGATGATCGTCATCGTCATCGTCATCACCCGCTACCCAATCTAAATATCTATCTTCCATGTTTATTCTGTCTATACATTCACGGCAAGATGGTTCGTTTAGCTCATTATACGTTAATCTACCACCACATTCAATACATGTTATATCTGCATCTCTGTTTATTATAGCCCAATCAATCATAAACATGTTTTCATAATATTTTTTGTTAAAATATCGTTTAGCTGTTAATCTAAGAGCATTGAAGATGCTATTTAGATCATCTATTAATTGTGAGCGGTTAAGATAGTTTAAATAGCTGACTTTAGGGACGTCGTGTTTTATGAAATCTTCGCGCCGATCATCTGTACGTGAGCCTTTTATATAGACAATGGAACCCATTCGCTGTATAATTTTTTTTGTTTTTTATCTAAGACGTTTAGCTGAGTCTTATACTTTTTATTCATAGTCATGCGTTTAAGGACAGCCAGTTGTGTGTTAACAAGCTCACAAAGCTCGGTGTATCCCAGTGGCGCGTCAATTGTGTGCACTACGTTCATTGCCATATACAAAGGGTGAGCGTTTCTTCAATTGACAATCCCGCGGCACTCGTTGCTTAAATAAGCTTCCGGAGGGTGCAGTTCTGTCTTAAATTACATAGTTGAGGGCTTGGTAATACCCGGCCCCAGTACTATTAAGGGAGGCTTTTATTCATGTCCTCCAACCCTTATTTGAGGTGTCGCCGTATATAACGATAATATCTGTCTGCCTGACATTGTGCAGTAAACACAAAGTAGTATAGGGGCAGGGTGCATCCGGGGACGGCCCAAATATGGCATAGATGACATGAATAAAAGACTCCTAGCATGGGACACGTCCGAGCCGACAGACCTCCTGTAATACTTTGGAAAGACGAGATAATAGACTTTCAGGCATCACTGCGCACAGAAAAGTCAAAAATGTTCTAAAGCTATTCAAGAAGCTATTCGCGCTAATAGACCTCTTTAGATTGCATGTTTTGTTTTCCCAATGTAGGTCATGTGATGTAACCCTAGAAAACTGTTTCTTTTAAATTTTGTTTTCTTCACGTGCATATGTATGCATAATTTATGAAAAGACAAAAGGACAAATTCCCCTGAGAACATCACATGACCTACATTGGGAAAAAAAACGTACAAGCCAAAAAAGAGGTGTATTTGTCACGCTGTTAATTTAAGAAAAATGGTAATTTTGTTTTGTGTGCGTGTTAAGATGCAAATTACTTGCGAGCACAAGTTGGCATGCAGTTGATTAGCTAGATAACCAAAGTTACAGAACTAAATTACTATGTGCATAAAACGCTAAGTCGATAGAAAGAATATTTTTTTTTATCAAGTCAAGTTTTATTTAAACTCAATTCAGCAAAAATCGTCTTAGAGCCTGGTGTAACACAATGCTCTCTTTTTGTTTATTTTTGGGAAATTATTCGTGCCCGTCTAAAAAACATGTTTTTGTATCTCATGAGTATGGAATGCGCGCATGGCTGTAGTGTTGTTGATTGGCTAATTTAAGTCTAAGAATTAGACCACAGCCTTTTTCTCAACGTAAAATTCTTTATCCCAAGTCGGCTTAAAATACGCCTTCAAATACAACAGCTAAAGTAAAACTTGAGAGTCTTTCTGAAGTGACTCCGGAATCGAAAGCCAAAACGCGGAGAGCTTGTTTCCTGTGGAGTTCAAAGTTGCGCGCCCACGTGCTTTCAGCTGCCAATCAGTAAGCGTCATTGGTCAAGTGAGCTCCCAAGTAAGGGGTAAACCTTTTGTTTTACGCTTATCGTCAGGGCAACAAAGAAACCAATAAGTGCGGTCATTAAAACGTTCACACTCCAAGTACGCGAGCTACACTTGGGTGATTCCGCACAAACCAACAGCACATGCCATTCAAAAAGTCGTTTTTGATGAAAAAGAAGGGAAATATGAAGCTTATAGAAAACGAACTACTGCAAATTATTAAACTTTTTAATAACATTCAGCTGATATTAAGATTTACCTCTGATACATTTTATAGAGATATTTAAACGTGTAAATGCATCAGATGAGTGCTTCTATTGAAACGTAAGTCAGACTTACTAGACGGCCTCAGAACGGAGTTCACACTACATGTACGTACCAAGTGCACTTGAGACGTAGTGAGAACCGGCCTATTATTTTTGCTCATTAAACCTATTGTTTTGTGCGGTTCTCGCTGTCTCCACCTTCGTGAAACCCACATGCTTCGGAGTGCGCGCGCGCTCGTACACGCACAAATGACGCAATTTATTATGCGCGGTAGTGATGCGCAATGCAATACTAGGGAATCACGCCCGCACCACGCAGCTCTTTACAACCTCCTATTTCATTGGTCCTGGATATTACGCAGCTCTATTGTTTTTAGGGCTAGGGTCCATTGTTGTGTTGTTTGTTCTATTGTTTTCTCAGCAAATCAGAAAAGACCTTGTAAGAGCTGCGTAGCTCGACGGCAACGCCAAGGAAAACCTCGGTTGGAAAAAGAATTCACTTTCTTTCAAACGACTTCAACATTGTTCCCGATTTGTTATGTTTGTCTTATAAGACTGAATTGCCCAGGAGATGAATTCGCAGGAACGACTTAGCTTTCACATTCATATAAACAAAGGGAAAAAACCGTCGAACGTTCACGTTCTCCACAAAACCTTGAAGTTTGTTCTTTTGTTGTGTACGGCAAAGAGACGTACCAATTGAAAATTTGTAACGCACGTGCAGAGGAATGATTTTCGTTGATGAAACCTATTGTTTTGCGCCCCTTCGCTTCTCGCTGCCGTGGTTGCTAAGTTCCCTAATATGTACCAATCGGCAACATGTGGCAATTTGTTGCAATTGGACAAGCTCAAACACACAAGCTCACACACAAAAAGGAGTAAATAGCCATGCGAAGTGTATCAATGTTAACCATTTGCTATTTTCTTAAGGCCCGTTTACACAGCCGATTTTTTTGTGCAATTTTTACCGCATTTTTCGGTGCAATTTTTGTCGCACGCAAGCTGCATCTCCAAATCGCCTGTGTAAACTAGCGGCGATTTCAGTGCGATTTGTCGCTGATGGAACTTGGCGGCGATTTTGGGGAAATCACAGCAAATCAAAGCAAATATCGCACCCAGATCGCACAGAAATCGCCGCTAGTGTACACTTGCGGTAAAAGTTGCATTGAAGAGCGCGACAAAAATCGCATCAAAAATCGCCTGTGTAAACGGGCCTTTACTGTTCGATCTGTCATCTGGTTGGAAGTTATAAAACTGAGTCAAGTCAAAATGTGCACGGTTTTCTGATCGCCGCAGTAATGAAAACTCCCAAGTTCTTTTCTGGAAGTCACTGAACCACACTATCAATATTATCATTCTAAATCCTATTACACTAGTTCACGTTTTTGTCTTCTATTTTAAAAGAGGTGCAAAATAAAGCGCATGCAAACCGACGTCACAATTTAGACTGTAAAATTGGAGTTTCTTTTCAAATTATGCACAATCTGTCACTGTAAGATCAATCATGCGTGATGTATCTCGCTTGGAAGCATACAGTAGCATACATTTGTGTCTCAATTGCAGAAATTGATCTCCAGTAGCGAGTCAAAGCCCTCTAGGTCATGTATGGATAAAAAAAGAACAACTGTATTTTGCTTTACGCTTGCCTGCACATTTCTTAAACAGATCGAAAAAAAGCTAACAAGTTTCTTCCTAGTATAATATCACTTAAATCGCTTGCTTAATGATTAAACTAAGACAAGTACATGTATATGTAAATTGTAAAACTTCTCCTTCGCAGAAGTGAGGCTGGAGTTTTAACAAATGACAGAATCCGCTGAGCAAAGTAAGTGCAGGTTCACTTGAACCAGTACGCAGCTCGTTCAGCAGATTTGTCCTAACGCTCCGATGTTACCCGTTAAACATCTTGGGAAGAGAGAGAGAGAGAGAAAGATCCAAGGACACAACCTAAGGGCTGTGAAAAGGAAATGGACCACCCATCTATCTACCTGAAGTTGACGCTTAAAAACCACTAAATGACCAGACTATTCAAGGCTTTGCCCAGTCTACTTTGCCTCTGTATCGTCCTTGGCCCGGTTGTTCAAAAGCCGATTAACGCTAACCAAGGATTAAAAGTTACTGAAATCTGCAAAGGACCGCAAACAATAATGCTGCTGACGGTATACGTAGGATCTGCGAGAGACCTAACCAGCCAAAAACTGAACAAACATACAATAAACTGCACGGCTGATCTGACTACGTAAAAAATAGACTTTGCGAGACACCTTCACGACAGAAACCGATAAAGTAGGATCGCAACCGTGGACAGCCGTTTTGTTGTTATGTCAACTCATCAGCACGGTGTAGCGAACTAAATGTCGCCAGCAAGAACGCCAGCGCAAATAGATTTCACAATGACCCGTTCACCATATCAGGTTCCGTACTATGTACTCACTTGTCACTCGAATCACGCGCTGCCACATCACGTGTTCCGAGGAACAAAGAGCCCACAGTGTCGCAAAGATGTCTCGCAAAGAGAAATGTAGATGGACAAAGCCGATCTGAACATTTAAACGCATGGACAAAACCATGCTTACAGAACACAGCATATCGGATCTAAAAGACCTACGGTCCCAAAATATATAAAAAAGTGAAATCTACAAAGGACCGCAAACGATAATGCTGCTAACGGTATACGTAGGATCTGCGAGAGACCTAACCAGCCAAAAAATGAACAAACATACAATAAACATAATGAGTTGCAATAACAACGAAACGGCTGTCCACGGTTGCGATCCTACTTTATCGGTTTCTGTCGTGAAGGTGTCTCGCAAAGTCTATTTTTTACGTAGTATGATTAAAAGTTAACCGAGGATTTCATTTCGCTACTTAAAAAAATGTTCTTAAAAGCTAATTTTAGCTAAAGATAAAGAAAAGTTAAAGTCGAAACTGAAGGGCAAAAAAAACTTTGGAACGGCATTTTTTACTGATTAGTTATTTCACTGGATTCAAAATTGGTTAGCTTAATCGTGCTTTGAACAACCCGGCCGCCCTTATTTACAAGAATGCTCGACAAAGGAACTATTATTAACCCTCTTTAACTAACTTTTCCATATCATACAGCACATCTATTAAGCAGCCAACAGACCACGCCTGTGCTGGACAGCCATCATTGCACGGTGCCCCCCCGGCATTCGTGAGCTCTGGTAAGCTGCGCCAGGGGGAGGACGTTATCTCCAGTTTGTGTCTCGCTAGTATGCTCTTCACACGCACTATTGTCTGTTCCAGTCCCTTTTTACCATGAAGTTTCTTGGCAAAGTATAGCCGAGCTCTTAGGAAGGGGCCTAGGCACCAAAGCCATTCCTGCAAAACCAACACGAAATATGATGTTCATGTATGAATGGTGCTTGTTGGATTACCTAAGACCATATCTTTTGTTAACCTGCCTTCTTAAAGTGCTACTGCGATCAAATCCTCGAGTACTTTATTTTCGGTGAATCGGTATATTTTTTGCGTTCGAATTCTGCACAATTTTTAACAGCCACCGCAATGTTCCTGCGGTCTGGTTACCAATTGCAGATGTTTTCATTCCAAGCAGAGTGCTATGAATCACTCTCCGCGAAACTAGCAAAACACTTTTGATATCTTTGTTTTGTTTTTGAAGTGATGTAAAGCGTGTTTTGCAGTGGTGTTATGAGCTTTCAGAAAATCACGTCACGGCACCAAACAATAGGCTCGCTGGAACTTAAATCTATAATGGCGGACTCGAAAAATACTACTTCTCTAGGCTCGATATTTTTCCTTTGCGGGGCCCAAACTTCATTTCAATGGTCCAGATAGGCATATCCACCTTTATAATTCAACACATTGATACACTGCCCAAATATAGTCATAAAGCTTCCGATATACGTTAGGTCTACATGACGTATATCCAGCGATGGGGTAAATTTCGCATTTTAAAAGAAATTGAAAATGACCGCTGCCTGTTTTTGGGAGAAAAATGCGTGAACTATCAGATAAAAAAAGGGAAAAGAAAGGAATTAAAAAAGAGAGAAAAAAAAAGAGAAAAATTGTTGATCACATGATTGGACAAAAAAGGCGCCAAATTTTCGCGTTGTCGCGGTCGCAGTGTTTCTTGGCGAAGCTGAATGAAAGCTGGTTCAAAGTTCAACCGCTCGACAAGGAGTGAATGAAGGAGCACAATTTTCAGAAAATGCCTTTAGTAATCACCTCTGGAATATGATATAGACTTGATACTTCCTCAGAAAAGTTTCTGATCTTTGTTTTAAGCGGATTGAAGTTAAACGATCTCGCCATTACGGCTGTAGGAGCTAAAACGAGCAACAACAGCGATCGATTCAGCTCGTACTTCGATGGATGAAAATTTGGTGACGATTGAAGGGACTGAAAAGCCATTTCAACTACAGGTAACGATGTTTTAACCGTTTTTTTATCCTTTAGCTGTGATAAGATAAGATAAGATAAGATAGATAATTTATTTAAACTGATAAGACCAATCAGTAAACCTAAAGATTAACTCAGAGTATTAACTGGTAATCAGTATATAAATGAATAATAGCTGGATTATAAGAATCTATAAAATCCTATACAAAATATTATACTAAGAATACAGGATAAATACGTTAAAACGTGCGTTAAAAAATACGAATGTCTAAATTAAGAGAAATATTATCCTAGACTTAATAATAATAGTAGCCCTTAAAATTTGATAAAGTTTTTTATTTTCGTATCTCACGAGGTAAGGAATTATATTCTCGTGCTGCCGCACGTTAAAGTAGCCGTGTGTTTGTTCAATTTGTTTTGATTCTGAATTGAACTTTTTAAGACACGAAACACTTGTAACTAAAACATTCTATGCCATTTTACTGTTTTAATTCGTGTAGTCACTACTCTGCCCCGTTCTTTACGTAGACAAAAAGCTCTTCGTAGAACTAAACTCTCCAATTGTGTGCGCTAAATTAATTTTAGCTTGGCAATATTTTCGGCATTCGCTGCTAGTTGCGTAAGAAATGGCGCGAGGTAAAATATTGTTGTAAGCCTTTTACTTAATAAAAGGTTGTGTATCTAAATTCAATGATTTTTTTCTCGAAACTGTGATTTGTTATCAATGTGTTGAATTATAAAACAGTTATAGTGCTCAAGCTTGCATAATGTCGCCTGATTTTAGCCAACTCGGCCTACGGCCTCGTCGGTTAAGTATCTGGCGATATAGCGCTTCGCTTTCGCACTATAACTGTAAAGAAACAAGCTGTAAGGAATGCAATTTTTTCCCTTATAACATAGCGGGCAAAATTTCTGAATGCTGATTGGCTGAGACAGAGGGCATTTTTCTTAATCACGAGGGCACTTTTGGTAATCAAGAGGGCATGATTACTTGATCCTGATTGTTCGAGCATAAAAAATTCTCACTCGCGATTGGTTGAGCGCGTCGTTCTCGTAATCTCGTTGCATTCAGTTGGCTTGGTGGGATTTTCAAGAAAATTTACAAACGGAGCACTCGCGTTTTTTGCCGGGGATTTTGTTAAAAAAAAGGAAGGAAATCGGAAACACCTAAGAAGGGAACTGTACAGGTGAATTACAGCATTTTACACCAAACAGGAAGCGATTATTTGTGTCAAATCTTGGATCAACTAGGCGCCTGCTGGCCAGTTTGCGACGTTGAAGACCTCGAAGAAATTCATTCATGGCGACAAAAGGTTTTAAAATTCCATCACTTCATTGAATACATGTATACGCGGATTTCTGCGGACCTAAAGAAAAGAACTTTGACAGATTTTTCTGAAAGGGACAATATACGTTTAACAGGAGAAAGGATAAGGTGTAAAGAAGTGAAAGAAAGCAATTAAATTGCCAAACGTGCAAGCAAGTTTGAACTCGCCAGTTGTTGTTATCAAAGCGGCAAAAACTTCAAACACAGGTACGCTTAAATAAAACTTGCTTTTGTCGTAAAGTGTCTTTTATCGATAACAACATGAGGCTGTACACAGCTTGAACTCGTGGCGCCTTTAACTCATTGCAGCATTGATTCCCGAGTGTTTTGAGTGCTTTTACGGAGAAACTTAAGCTTAAAATTATGTCTAATCCAGGGCGCTGAAAAGAATGGGCGGTGCAACGCGCCCACAGCGCTTGAGCGATGTGTGATGCGGAGCGAGACTGGGCCGAGCGCGCTCGACAGGTCCCGAGTTCAAAACATGGCGTAAAATATGAGGTTCGCTGAATGATGCAGAAAACGGGTTGCTGCAAGAAAACGGTACAAGATTTGCGCTTTAATTTTTGAAATGAACGTTTCAATATAGTTTTTAAGCTGCAGGCAATAAAGAACGGGTTTTATACTGTAAAATTTATAACGAATTATTTGAAATAAATCGAGCTTGTTCGAAATGTGTTACGCTTTATGTTTGCACCCAAAAACTAAAACATTAATTCCGTGCCAACTATGGCAGCAGACGGCTACATTTCAGATCAAAGATAAATGATCTATCGTTCTTTCATCTGGGTAAATTTCATCTTGAACAACCCTTTTAACTATTTAACAATGCTTCATCCTGAAGGAAGTGTGGTGGCTGTTTGGGGCTGTACTTGGGTTTAAAAGTGAGACAGATTGAGTTGCAAGCATAGCCATACACTGTATAAACTTACAAAATAATAAAAAAAGGATCAAAACAAAACCACTAAATTCTCAAGCCTTTACAGTATAATGTCCATGTTGCAAATGGCATATATCAAAAACTAATTATAATTAGCCCTCAAGCACGTTTGCAAAAGGCCCGGTTCAAACGTCGAACTTCACATGTGCCGAACCTAATGCAAACAAGAGGCTACACTGGTAGCCTGTACTCATGCGCTTGCATAAGAAAGTTATACAGTTTATTTTAAATGGGTCACGCATCCCTCCCCCCTCAACGAATTTTGCGTGACACTCTAAAGAACACGCTAAAACACGTTTTCTGTACTCGCTTTGAATATTTAATTTATTGATTCCCGATCAAATACACACTCGTCTTTTATTTCCCAAACCGTGACTTCTTTCTGTTACATTTGAAAAGACTACTTTCAAAAGCAATGAAATCAGCAAACGACCGGGCTATTTTTTCAATTTTAGTGAATCTCAACAGAATTACGTGACCGTGCACAAAAACTTTTACTCGGTCTAGACTAAAAGTATGACTAATTTTCGAATAAAATACACCAGTTGTATCGGAAATTGCCCTAGAAACTGATTTGGAAATGAAAATTGCAAAACATACACAGACATCTTTGCGTATTAGGCGACGCGTGTGAAGTTAGAACTACCGGTATAAAATTAAGTCTTGTTTTGTTTACATAATATCAGATGTCATTACGATTGAATTTTAACATGTTTTATAAATATTTCTCCAAAACTAACCAGAACACAAAGAAAAAGTGAATCACAAATTGATATCAACATAAATTCTCACCAAAAATTGTAATTTCTTTTACGGTAAAGTCCTTCGTCTGTTTGAAAATTCTTTAAAACTCTGCTTCTTCGGTTTTGATCGCCCCACACTGATAAAAGCGTATGAATTTCCTCGAAGCAAGATTAGTTACTAAAAGGTCTCATTTTTCTCCACTATAGCGGCTTTGGGTATTCCTTAAAGCTTTCTCTTTCCATTTTGAATATTTTAAATGTGAGTTATTAATCCGATGACACGAAACTACGGTTTTAAAAACCAAGCACAAGCCGAGCGCGGCAGCCATTTTTGTAGAATGTTGGTGACCCGAGGACCCGGTCACTAAAATATGCGTGCATAAATCTGCATGCCAAATCGTGACACAAAAAGTAATAAAAACGAGAAAAACCATAGTTAATAGAATAAACTGGTTATGAAACTCAGTAAGTCCTTTGTTATATGTTTTTGTTCTCCATTTCTTTTGTTCGTTTGCCTTGACCCTGCACAAAATACAAAAGGTATTGAAATGCATATGAGCAACTGACCAGTAGAAACATTTGGGCTCACACGTTCAACAAAACAATGTGCAGGGTCACGGTTCGTTCAACATAAAACAAAGCAGCTTTGTACACTCTTTTTGAAATTTGTTGAGCTTCATAACCAGTTTGTTCTATTAACTATGGAAAAACGAAGCCGGAACCTTACCTCATGCGCGCTATGCGCATGAGTAATGAGCATATCCATTGTTCTTGCTCATTTGCATTAGGTTCGGCATGTTTGATCCGGGCCTAAGTCTCTTCGTCTTATATTTCTGATAAAAATATTCAAGTTATCACTACATTTATCTGCACGAGATAATTTAGACCACAGATATGGACCCTGGTATCTTAAAGTGCCCCTGTGATCAAATAATAACAATAAGTATTGAAAATCACGCGAAAAGCAACAAAAACTTTGGACTTGTTCTTCGTGCAATTTTCTATGCTGATTGTTATTATAATTTCAACCCGTGAGGTATGTTTGAGTCTTTGACGTCACTTTCTCCCATTCGCAACCAAGCCTTGGAACAAAGTTGATTAATGGCGGCCGTAAATTCTCGGAAATAAATGTTAAAATAAAATGACTTCTGATGTTCGTAATGGATTGAAATTTGGCAAGATGAGTAAGAAAGTCTAATTGTACACGAAAATGTAAAAAAACGAAAATCAAAAATTTGATCACAGGGGCACTTTAAAGAGTGCTTCCCATATCTCACACATTGAAATCTTGGTATCTTAAAGTCATTTTCATTACGAAGCTGATATCTGGTTTCATTTTCTTTAAAAATATCCACTTCAAATAATTCGGGTCTTTCTGCATGTACCGGTACCCATGAACCACTCATTGTCTTCTATTGTTTGTGAGGTATTGTATTTTTGGTCTTGTTTTGCATTTGTATTATTGTCGTTCTTTGTTCCTTTTGTTTTACGTAATATGTGCAGAAGGAACCAATAATTCGTTATACATTTTACAGTATAAAACGCGTTCTTAATCGCCTACAGCTTAAGGCGGGGGTAAACATGAATTTGAATGAAATGTGAAGAGGTTTAAAGAAGGGATAGAAGAAAGAAAATGATTTTGGAACACCAACAGACAGTTGACACCCACGCAAGAGTACTCCAGGTTGCTGGTGGACTAACTTGGTGTCCGTCTATTAATTATTAACCACAAATTTTAATTTTAAAACTCCATTAAATCTTCAATATTTCTTATTTCTCTTAATTTAACCAATCCTTTGAGAAAAACTATTTCCTCCCAAACATACCCAAAAATCCCCCCAAAATTTACAAAACACCCCATAACATAGATTCATGAGATGAGCAGAGAGTTTTTGGATTGCTTGAAACGTGACCGAGATATTTCCATTAAAGCCATGTCAAGTGGCGGAAAAATGGCGTTCATGTTTACCCCCGCCTTAAAAAATACATTGAAATGTTCATTTCTAAAAAAAAAAGTGCAAATCTTGTACCGTTTTCTTGCAGCAACCCGTTCTCTGCATCATTTAGCGAACCTCATTTTCCGCCATGTTTTGAACTCGGGACCTGTCAGTCTCAATGTCAAACGGTCCTATCCACCCATGAACGCCTTGCATTGTCTTGTAAACTCGCAATTGTACGCTGCAGTTTTGCTTCTCCAGTCAACACACGGAGAGATTCTACCTCGTTACCATGCCAGGAGATCCCATGCGATTGCCTGCGCATGTGCGTATCAGTGCTTCGTATGCTACGACCAGAGAAGACGTGTATTCGATTTTGGTTGAAAATTTTGGCGTTTTTCGCCGTGGTTTCCTTACCACTGCAACCTCTATAACGTTAGAAGCATTACGCGCCTTGGTCTAAGTTTCAAGACACCCATTTTATCCTGAAATACACTCTTCGGAGTACAGGAAGCAAAACAGACAACGGCTCTGACCGTCACATGGCGAGTTCAACCCTGTCGTTTCTCGAAGAAAACATTTTCAACATGACAGAAGACTCTGGCTCGAAAAAAAGATAACACCACGGGTACCAAATCATCACAGCGAAACGCTGGCACGGAGGGAGGAAAGGAAAACTCCTCTTCGGCGACCATTGATAATGGCGCCATTTCAGAAAGCTTAACGCTCGAAACATCTGGCCGCGAAACAAACACAGTTCCCCCATCAGCGAGGGAAAAGAAAGCGAAGGATAAGTCTATCCGGCCAGTTAGCAGAGCGAAAGCTTCTCCAAACGGGTCGGAAACGACCACAAAAAAGACGAGCACCAGGAAAGCGCCGAGTTCGAACAAGACAGTTCGTAGTGGAAATGGTGGGAAAATTGCCGCCGCGACAACGTCCACGGACATAAGTCAATTGTCGAACCTCTTGCAAACCTCGCTACAAACTGGACTTGCTACCATAGCTGTTTCACGCTTCACAAAACGTTGGTGCGAGTATGAGCGACTCTGAGCCAGAGGACTCAGGCGGTGAAGACTCAGTCGAAGACGAGTCAGACGAGCCTCCCGCGAAAAAAGCGAAGAAAGCAGACCAAGCAGGTCCGAGCCCGCCTATTATTGAAAAGTTAACGAAAGATCTCGCTCTTGACGATAGAAAGGCCCAGACATAAACGCCCAACTAGCAGGACTTGTAAACAAATTACTACGTGAGGCCAAACCAAACGAGACCAAACTAACCGAGCTCAAGAAGAAGTATATCCCCCCTAATAATTGCGAGGGGCTTACCGAAACAAAGGTCAATCCAAATGTTTGGAATAATCTAGGCGAGGCTGCCAGATCAAACGATCTGAAACTCCAGAAAGTCCAAAAATATCTGGTGAAAGGAGTAACTGCTGTTGTTACAGTCATTGATGATCTACTCCAGGGAGAGACCAATTCAGCTAATGAGGAAAAAATCAGCAAACTAATGGATGCTGTTATCCTGTTAGCTAATGCTAATACTGAAGTGAACCTACGTCGGAGAGAAAGGCTCAAACCTGAGTTGCACTCAAGTTATCGACATTTGTGGAATCCTTCCAACCCCATCACCTCCCAACTGTTTAATGATGATCTTCCCAAAGCTGTTAAAGACATAGCGGAAGCTAACAAGATTAGTTCAAAGATACATGGTGAAAGGAGACAACCCGATAACAGAGACAAAAGGCAGAGGCAGAGACACTCATTCGCCACTAACAGAACGCCTTACAGAACCAACTTCCATTCTAGCTTTGGGTCAAAAAACTACCAGCGACCCCCTTGCTCCAACAGGAGGGAGGGGGCAAAGAAGAAGCACCCTCCACAAGGGAAGAACCAGTAAAGGGCTTGCAACCTGTATCTCTGCCTGAGAAAGTTCAGGTCAGTCCAACTGCTAATGATATAGCCATAGCTGGTAGAACAAAATTTTTTACCTCTGCTTGGCAAGAGATTACTGCAGACAGACAAATACTAGAAATGACACAGGGCTGCCCTATTGAATTTAAAGAGTTACCAATTCAACAATCCCCTACCTGTTCAACTTCACATGACCCTGCTGAACAAGAAATTGTTAATACTGAGCTCGAAAAGCTTATAAACAAAGGGGTCATTGAGGAGGCAGCCGATCAAGAGGGCGAATTCATTTCTAGCATTTTTGTCAGAAAGAGGAAAGATGGCAGCTATAGAATGATTTTAAATCTCAAAGAGCTAAACAACAGTATCGAAAAGAGACACTTCAAAATTGATACTTTTCTGTCTGGAGTAAATTTAGTCAAGCAGAATTGTTACATGGCTTCTGTTGACTTGCGGGATGCTTACTATACAATCCCAATAAGTAGGCAATACAGGAGATTCCTAAGGTTAAAGTGGAAAGGGCAGCTTTACCAATACACATGTTTACCAAATGGGCTGTCATCTGCACCACGGTATTTTACCAAAATTCTCAAACCAGTTTACAGCTCGCTTCACAGTAAAGGTCATCTAAACGTTGGCTATATCGATGACTCATATCTCCAAGGAGATACCTATGATGACTGCAAACACAATATTGTTGACACTGTGAGCTTATTCGAAAAGCTGGTTTTTTGCCCCATTCTGAAAAATCAGTCCTAGAGCCTACGCAGATTATCACATTTCTAGGTTTTGTTATTAACTCAGTGTTGATGACAATATCTCTTACTCCTAGTAAGGCATCCAAAGTATGTACAGCTTGTAAGAAGTTGTTATGTAAGACAGAGTGCTCAATTCTGGAGCTGTCTCAAGTAATAGGTCTCTTAGTGTCCAGCCTACCAGCTGTGCAATATGGACAGCTTCATTACAGGCATCTTGAAATAGACAAGAACATTGCTCTTAGACTCGCTAAGGGAAATTATTGTGAAACCATCTGCTTATCCCCAGACGCTAAAGCAGACCTGGCTTGGTAAAAAAAAACCAATTTCCCATGGCAAAGTAGACATTGAGGTTAAATGTGATGCTTCAAAAACGGGCTGGGGAGCTGTATGTAATAGGTCAACTACCCAGGGTCTTTGGGCAACTGGGGAGAGAGAAAAACACATTAACGAGTTAGAACTCCTTGCAATCAAGTTTGCTTTGAAAGTTTTTGAACCTCAATTATCAGGAAAGCACGTTAAAGTACTTTTTGACAATACTACAGCAGTTAGTTATATCAATGCAAAAGGGGGTACTAAGTCCCCTTCATGCAATAACATAGCATGTGAAATATGGTATTGGTGCATTCAAAAAAAAAAATACTTGGATAACTGCCTCACATATACCTGGTGTGCTGAATGTGGAAGCAGACCGGGAAAGCAGACTTTTCAATGAACGTACAGAGTGGCAACTAAACCCAGAAGTGTTCAGTCAAATCCAAACCTTATGGATCTCTCCTGAAATTGATCTGTTTGCTACACGTGCAAACAGACAGTTAGCTGCGTTTGCTTCTTGGAAACCGGATCCAGAAGCAACCTACATTAATGCATTCACATTTGACTGTAGTTCATTCAAGTTTTATTGTTTCCCCCCTTTCTCTCTTTTCTCTAGATGTTTACAGAAAGTGGAAACCGACCAGGCAGTTGGGATTGTGATTGCTCCAATGTGGCCAACCCAGGTTTGGTGGCCTCAGATGATGAGGCTCTTGATAGGCTCAAGTGGCCCTTCCACAGCGGAAAAACCTATTGATGTTACCAAACTCAGACAAACTACATCCTCTGCATGCAAAAATGGTGTTGATGGCTTGCTATGTATCAGGAGATCCTTTGAAGCAAGAGGAATTTCAGAGTCAGCTTGCAACCTCCTCATGTCCTCGCGGAGGCCTGGAACCCAGAAGCAATACCAAGTCTACATTCAGAAATGGGTCAACGTTTGTGCTCAAAGGAAAATTAATCACCGTGAACCGACCGTAGAGCAAGCTCTGGATTTCCTGACACGACTCTATGAACAAGGACTCACTTACAGTGCAATCAACACAGCACGAAGTGCCTTATCCACATTTATTGCTTTAGAAGATGGTACAAGTTTGGGACAGCACCCTTTGGTATCGCGTCTGCTAAAAGGCATTTTCCAGAACAAACCTCCCTTGCCCAAATATTCAGAGACATGGGATGTCAGCACTGTGTTGCATTACCTTCAGGGTCTGTCGCCTGTTGGAACACTGAAACTTAAGGAACTGACACTTAAATTAGTTATGTTAATATTGTTAGTGTCTGGTCAACGCGGTCAAACAGTCCATTTGCTAAATTTAGCAAACATGCGGGTGTCCAATGACTCTTATACGTTTCTGTTCACAAAGCCCTTAAAGCAAACCAGACCCGGTTTCTCCAATCTCGCAGTAACTTTAACTGCTTTCAGAGATGCAAGACTGTGTGTAGTTACCACTCTTAGAGAATATCTAATTAGAACAGAGCCTTTAAGGGGCTCAGAATTACAACTTTTGGTTAGTTACACAAAACCTCACAAAGCAGTTAGCAGAGATACAATCGGCAGGTGGGTCAAAAATGTCTTGACATGCTCTGGCATTGACACAAAGATTTTCAAGCCCCACAGTACTAGAGCCGCTGCAGTATCAGCAGCCAAAAATGCCTCGGTATCTCTAGATGAGATACTACGAACTGCAGGCAGGTCTTCAGAATTAACCTTTGCAAAGTTTTATGACAAGCCTGTTATTAAGGAGCCACAATTTGCAGCCAGTGTACTCGACACAGCCGATAGCTGAACTGATTAGTTGCATGACTACTTACTTGTACACCTGTTAAACATTGATTAAAGTCTGGTTGAGTTCATGCAATTGTCTTTACTTACTGCGCGTGGCATGGTAACGAGACTTACCTGGAAGTTGAAGTTTGATTGAGATTCTACCGAGTTACATAATGCCAGGAGATCACATGCCCACCCCACCCACCCACCCTTGTTGGGTCTTATTTACACCACGCGCACTAAGTCTTCAAATACTGATACGCGCATGCGCAGGCAATCTCATGTGATCTCCTGGCATTATGTAACTCGGTAGAATCTCAATCAAACTTTAACTTCCAGGTAAGTCTCCCGAAAGTAACGTCAATTTTTTGTGGCCGCTAGTAAATCCCGAAAGTAGCGACTTCCCGAAAGTAGCGACCCCCCGAAGGTAGCGACCCCCCGAAAGTAGCGACCCCCCCCCCCCCCCGAAACTAGCGAGACCAATTTTTTTTTTAAATTGTATGTACCTTTAATTTGTCAATCAATAGTCAAAAGTTTAATGTACAATAATATGTTCGTGCAGTGTCACAAATTGTTCACGATAAGGCACTTTAATTTACAACAAGGGGAAGCTTTATGCCACCATTCGTCCATGACATCAGTTCACTGATGTAGCGATGTAAGAACTAAACCGGTATACCGTAATTTCGTATTAACAACAGGAACGTTTCTTCAAATTGAAATTGAAAACTCTATGTAGTTTTCGTCGATTAACATGAACGTGTTTCTTCCAATTAAATGACACTGAGATACCGGTACGGGGTACAGACTAAAACGCAGCGGTGCGTCATGCAGTACAATCGAAGCAGTTTAGCTCTGAGTCAGTGAAGAACTCGATCTCCTCTATATCAGCTGATTCACCTATGCGGTAGTCCGGTAAACCATCGATATTTATTTCACTGTCCCTGCTACCGGAAATGGGTAGTGAAATTCCACATTTAACAAATGAACGGATAACTGTGTCTTTCAGCCGGCGCGAGGTCTCTTGCTATGCCGCACCCACCCATTTCGTGAAAAGCACACGCCATTGCTGCAAAAGGAAATCAAGCTGACTTGCCGTGTAACTGGCCAAAGCAGGAGTGCGGCTGAAGGTGTATGGGTTCAAGGAGGAGGCATCGAGATTCCTTGCGTTTATGAAATTAGCGTTAAGAAAGGACTTAGAAGTCTAAGAAAAGAACTGAGAGACAAACTAATACAACTCGTCCCGACCACTGACAATACAATCTAGGAAGACATCCAGAGCCCACCCATGTCGCAGTTAAAACATGAAACTGGATAGACGAATTTGTTTCATTTGTTTATTGGTGTTGATATTGATTTATTTTATTCTTGCTGTATTTATCATTGTTACCTTCTTTTTATAAAACACAATCTATCCATATGAGATGCAAATAAAATGTTGTTCTTTTTTTAATTTTATGCTGTTCATTTTTTATTTCGGAAAAAAAGCTCGCGCCAGCTTTATTTGTAAACGATTTTTGTTCCCCGAAAGTAACGATCCCCCGAAAGTAGCGACCCTCCGAAAGTAACGACCCCCCGAAAGTAACGACCCCCCGAAAGTAGCGACCCCAAAGGCTGCTAATCTCGAAAGTAACGAGGGTCGCTACTATCGGAACTCTATTAATCCTTAATTTTACTCGGGCCCATGAGATTACATTTACATACAAAATGTCAAATTTTGATCGTAGTAGCACTTAAGTTCACTATTCCAATACTTTGTGTGTGCTAGCCAGATTGATGCAGTAAGTAAACAGTTGTAAAAAAAAGACCTTGGGTTGGGACGTGGATAAAATTACAAATTCGTTAAACAGTGTTCAGAAAAAGTTTGCTGCTTTTGTCATATCAGACCCTTTCAGTCACTCTCCTCGTCCCTCGAAGCATTGTTAAAAATATTTGGAATGCTTGTTGGTGTATTAAGTGATGGGGGAGGGGGTAAAGGGAATGAATGAGTTTGGCCGAATTTGTGCTACAGTACCCAAGACCTCTGTTCAAGATTGTAGAACACATTGAAATGATTGAAGGGTTTGGTTTCTGTATCAACTGACATGATAAGGAAAGTTAGCAACCGTAAAGAGATTGTTTGTGATTTATATCGTGCTTGCACCACTTGAAGAAATCCTGAGTTTCGTAGCGCGTTTTCTCTTGTCGTTGCAAGTCAACGCAACAAAGAAGCGATGTTGTTTGGTAGGTAGTCTCGCCTATAATAATTAGTGTTAGATACTAACCGGTCCTTGGTGGTAAGCAAATCCCTTGGCACTCTTGTATGAATTAGAGTCTTGTGAGTTATCATATACTCCTTCATAACCCCAGTCACTAAAACAACAACAACAACAACAACAACAACAAACAAAACAATTAAACTGTAACTACTGTAGCAACAGATGGATAATCAAAGGGCCCTAAGAGCCAACTCGTGAATACGAAACAACGTAAGGTTAATTTTGGTTGTTCTTGATGTTTTGCAATCAAGTTTCAATTTTATTAATTATCCTTTAACTTCGAAAAACATATCCATTGTTTTAACCAGCAATAAAGGCAATAAACCATACAAAAATCCTTGTAATCCGCAGTTAACACTTACAAAAGGGGCGAGGAGGGGGAAGGGGTTATTTTACGGTATTAAATTCGCTAGCAGAAACGCGCGATAATCGACGCTTTCCGCGCTTCGTGCCTTTGGGAGCAGCGGGCATCGATCTTGAGCGAATAAGCCTAAAAACAAAATATTTCGATTGCGAAACAGTCACGCGTCACAAACTCTGCGAAGAAATAGTAATTTACTCCGCATTTAGGCCAGTTTTAATAGAAAACGATAATTATCAACTTCTTTTTACTTTCCAAAGCACTTTGAGCATAAAGGTCTGTGTGAATTCCTCATGATCATCTGCAAGATTGTGCAAAACACGCAACTTCGTGCCGCTCAAAACTCAGACTTCCCAGTTGAGTTAATGCGCCGAAATGCGCTATTTTGTTTGCAATATAGGTAAAAGCTTCCTCTCGCCGTAAAAAGGCCAAAAGATGTCTTATGCGCAGAATACCAAAATATTTGTAACGCGAATAAAACAAGTTTGTCAACACTTCACTACACTATCGTTGCGTTAGCTTTTAAAATAAGTTATGATGTCAAGATAATTGCGTCACTTAGCCGACATCGTGCGGTAAACACGAATTAAACGACTTCGAATGCAAAAAAATACGAAAATCTATAAAAATAAAAGATTCTTCTCCCAAAAATTCATGATATATTGAGGTATACATTTGAAGAACAGATCCATATCGAAGTTGACATTTAGCTGCGTCACCGCGGAAGATGGGGGTCATAAATGGGTTTAATGACAAAACTCGTCACAGATTTTCAGAGCCGAATGTTTTGGGTCGCAATTTTAGAAATAAAGATCTTAAGACTTTTGATAAAGGTTGCCAACTTCATCAAATTTCCGTTTAAAAATAAAAGAAAGGAAAAAAAAAAATTCGAACGCGGGGCAGAGATTCCCGATGGCGGTGGTTGAGAAACAGCGCCTTACACCACCAGATCACCAACGCACAAGTAATAAGTATGTATAATAAGAGCGGCGAGCATGCGCAGTTTCAACACAAATTGGCGATTGCTTAAAACCGAGAAGTCCTGAGCTTGGGGGAAATCGGCGTCTGAATTACAACTATATAGAAACACGATTGTTGTAAACAGTCGCCGACTGAATAACAACTAAATGGGAACCGAGTTTTTGACACTTTCGTTACGTGGAAGAAAGCGCTTTTGGTCACGGCGGTCTTAGCCTGCGTAGCAGACGTATGAACATAATATGGGCGCAAGAAAGAACGGGGCGCTCGAAGGAGACTTCTGTCCCCGGGGGGGGGGGGGGGGGGGGGGGGGGGGGGGGGGGGGGGGGGGGGGGGGGGGGGGGGGGGGGGGGGGGGGGGGGGGGGGGGGGGGGGGGGGGGGGGGGGGGGGGGGGGGGGGGGGGGGGGGGGGGGGGGGGGGGGGGGGGGGGGGTGGGGGGGGGGAGGGGCAGCTCATGTATTTGTATTAAAATGACGGGGTGCTCGTCGGAAATTTCCGTAAAACACCCCAAAAGGTACCAGAATCTCGTTTGATGGGCGTGGCTCAAAGGAAGTTTTACCCCTAAGAGGTACCAATTCTAAAACAACACATGTCATATTCTGCCATATTTTTCGACTCAATACCCAAGACGGTACCGCGATAATTCTAACAGTGGTCATTTTAGATTTAGAACCCCAAGCGGTACCAATCTACAAATTTTGACCTCAAAAGGGAAGGATGAGCACCTCCGTCATTTTTATAGAGCGTTTTCACTCAGTCCCGTGGGACTCAAATGACAAAGGCCATGGCAGACATGTTGGTGTTCCTAACAAAAGAAGTTAATTAAAATTCTTTTGTACGGGAACACCAATATGGCGGCTATGAGTGAAAACGCTCTATACGCCCCCCTCCCTCCTCCCCCTACGGCTCCGGGATGCCGTCTCGGTGTTTATATGTGAATTTTGCCAGAAAATATTATTTTCATCCCGCACATGTCACAGCACTTTTTCGTCACAGATTGTTATAAATTACAAGAGATGTCAAATGTTTTTATCATCGAATCTTAGCAACAATTAATTGCTAGATTGTTGTTTTTTCTCTAATAATTTCATCAGTAAAATTTGCATGCATTCGAACTCACACAGATTTCAACAATAAATTTGTATACACTATCAGTTTTCAATCTCGCTGGATGTACTGTTATTGAGGTTATTTTTCAAAAGAAACTTTCAGTCTTGACACTGGCATTTGCGATTGAGTTTTGTTTAAAAACTATCGAAGAAAAAGATTTAAAGGTGAAGTTTACAGCATGAATTTCGCTTCGGTGATAAGCGAAAAAGGCGAGAGCAAAACAGAATGGAGTTCCATCCCCGCCAAAATTCGATGTTTACATTTTACATTCTACTTCATGCATTTTAGGCTACTTATACAATTCGACCTTCACGATTGTACATTGCACTTTTCATTTTCGACATTCAACATTGCGCATTGTCAAAACGGTTAAAGTACCATTTCTTACGAATGTGTCATTTTGCACGGTCACACTTCTTGTTGAATAGAACACGCGCTATTGTTTTTACTGTGCAATATGAGACAAAATAATGTGAGGCGTGCATCGTCACACGGTGCTATTTTATTTTGTTTATACCATTTGCCGCAGCATTCACTATCTATTCGATACACTAGAAGGGGAGGGAGGTTGTGGGGAGGGTGGGGGGGGAGGGTGGGAGGGAGGGGGTGGGGAGGGAGGGAGGTTGTGGGGAGGCAAAGAGTGACTAATTTGCATATATGTTCCCGTATGCTTCATCTCGCTCATTTCATGATTACATAAAACATTTTAATAGCGGTTTTGAGTGCTGCATAAACCGCAACAGTTTCGGCGACTTGGTTTCACTTCAAAAACCACAAAATGTTTTTATATTAACAGAAACTGTAAAATAATGGTCCAGTTTTGTGATAAATTACCACCTTTGTTCATTACCAAAACTGCCGATGAGTGTCTCTCGTTATAGACGGACTGGGTCTGAAGTTCTCACATTTATGACACTTTCGTTTCCAAAATGGGCTGAAAGAAACATGATTTGTTCCTCTTTTTTGTCTGTCTTGGTGTTTTAGTATTAGCATAGGTTTGACCAAAAAAGGACAAAATTCCTGTGACACCAATTCTTTAATTTATTATGTAACTAGCAGCTTTCTTCGTTATTTGGTTTGACACGCAACGCCTCTTCACAACAAAAAAAAAAACACCTAGGAGACCCCCCCCCCCCCCCCCCCCCCCTCCTCCTAGGGTCCGGCCAGTGCGACCTAAAGGATGGTTCAATCCTTTGTACCCATACTTGTGAAAAGCATTTATTACGCGTATCCCAAACTGTAGGTCACCATATTGAAGAATATTATGAAGACTTAGCTTATTAGCTTTCTATGGGTTGTTACCTAGGATCCAGTGTGGCGACGCCAAGAGGACCAACAAGAATATTCTCCACCTTGTCAAGAGCCTTCCACGCATGCTCAGGGTCGAACATCTCTGGAGCCTGAAATAAACGAGACAATCAATCGGAATTTGACACATCTTGTTTTTCAAACCCCAATTGTAAAATAGCCAACTGGTCTGCCTCCTGCCAGTTGGGACTTTTAAAATGTTATGTTCAATTTGAATGCTCGGCCCCACTAACACTTGTGCAATCAACACTGCCGAGGGTAAATAAAGAATATTTATTTATATTTTTATATTTATTTAAATTTCAGCACTACACTGTAAAAATGCCTCAGCACTTCATAAGTCCTCACAAGGCATGGGTTTCTTCGTTTTTTTGTCCACGCCCGTACAAAGGATGATTTTTATCTTGCCATTTCTTTCCAAGTTCAAAATTCTCCATCTTATGTTATTTATCATCGAGCATTTTATATCCTCACCACAGCCATGGCTACACACAAGTTCGGTCTGAACTGATAGTCGGCAAATCTGTGGCTTGCATCAACAGAGTCTTTGTAGATCCCTCGTCTGTGGATCAGTTTTTCTTCATCTTGCTGAATTTTAGCATTATGTTCCTCAGGGATCCAGAAGTTCTCTTCAAACGCCCTGTCGATCCTCAAACCCCATTCCTTGTACGATAGCTCTATTGGAAAACCTAGTACAACAAATAAGATTATGTGTTAAAAACAGCCTTTAGATACGAGCAATTGCAGACGTTTGTAACCCAATTGGCTCCTTACTACAGGTACTGCGTAAGTAGGAAGTCTTCACAAGCAAAGTAACCCATAACTGCTGGAGTTTAACTAGGTTTCTGTGACATGAAACAACTAAGGATACTACTATTTCCCCCTGGGAGTAGGGCTCAGGTGTCCTTGATATAAGAGCGGGCAACATTTTTTACCTCAGTGCACTGTTGCCCACTAGCGCACGTGTTCATACTGTGACAAAAGGTGGCATGATTATGATGCGCGGCGCGTTTTTCAAATTGTTTTTTTCCACGACGAAGAAAGCTATATAAAAAATCACTTATAAATCACTGATCCCTCGGGAAACAGTGAATTTTGTTTCCCAAGAATCTCGATGTTTTCCTCGACGAGATTCTCGGGAAACAAAATTCACTGTTTCCCGAGGGACCAGTCATTAAGAGGTTACTGTTGCCTCACGTGTAACAAGAAGAAAAGTGAGACCAGTATAGATGCTTGTTAGTTCAAAAGTGTCAAAAAGAACTTACCATCTTGAAGCTTGGACACTCCAGCATACGGAAACTTCTTCTGGTCACATAACTTTGCTAACCAGCGAACAGTTGATTTGCAAAGACCTACAATCTCCACGGCGCTCCCATCCCTAAAACATTTCGGAAGCTTGTTAATAGTCTGTCTGCACACCGATTTATTTTTCAGCCCAGCGCGAGCGAAGCGAACGAGCGCAAGTGCGAGCGCGTAGCGCGAGAACGAGCTCCTAGGGCGACAGAAAAAGTTTCCCTTTATTTCTCGCCCTCCGGGCTCGTTATCGCGCGCCGCGCTCGCACACGCGCGCTCAGCTCAAAAGGAAAAGTCTGTGAACAGACTAGCTTGTTAATGATAACTAATTTTGACTTACACAACAAAAACTTTTAACCAGCGCCACCTAAAAGAAAACCACACTGAAAGGCCGAAAAAGAGAAATTCAAACTTATTCTAAGTTGAAATGTTGTACCGCACTTGCACTAACTGCAAACGCAAATAACAAAAGCCGACATTGGTTATTAGTAAGCAACTTGCACTTCGAGAGAGCGGTCGGCTGTTCATGTAAGCGAAATAGGATATCCTGAGCCCGACGTCTCTTTGTATTGTTGTCTTCTGGACACAATATTTTGGCTTCCTTGGGGTGGGTATCAAAGTCAACTTCCGGTGTATGTTTTTTTTCTGTAAACTTCTGGTGTATGTGTAAACTTTTTATTGAGGGTGAAGTGGTGAAGGTTCAAGGCAGGTTTTTGAGAAGTTTTCTCAAAGTTTAGCGCTATTCTTTGCGATGGAGAATTGACAAGTGGCTGCCGTCGTTGAAAATGCAAACTTGCAAAGACCACGCAAGAAAATAACTGTACAATACCTTGCCTGGGACATGGACAACATTCAGGGCAGCCGGTTTACGCGGTATTACTGTTAAGAAAACATGTACGTACGCGGGAAGTTGTCTAAGACATGTAGAAACTGGCTTCGAGGTACGCGGATTACGCGATGTGTAATTTATTCATCCACGTTATTTAATTCTGTTATTTTTTCCGGGTGTATGTTAAGAACGAGAAATATAGAACACGTTTTTAGAACGAGAAATACAGTATTACTGCGACACGCTTTTCGTTTAATATATTTCCGCGTATGTAAACATATATGGTGGGGTATTCAGCAGTTAAGACGAGGAAATAAATAACTATTGTGCGATAATAGTTCTGGTGTTATGTACCAAAATGCAGGGGCACCCAACGAACAAACTTTGATAAAATGCATTATTTACTCAAATAAATTAAAATAAATGATATAAAAGCATTTCCAGGTGTTCTTCTACGTTGCTGGGAAAAATATATCAGTTCCCTTTTCCCATCATAACACATAGGGACATTCCCAGCCAGCTGGATAAAAAAAATGTCTATTTCCCGGCCAGCAATTAAAAAAAAAAAAAAAATCAAAGGCTCCTTGCGAGGCAAGTCGTGAATATGAAACAACTATCGGACCTTTTCCTACCCTACACAAGGTGGGTCCTCTTAGATTGTACATGTTATGACTACTTCCCTTATGTTGCAGATCCACGTACCAATATCTTTTACCAACGAAGGACCTCTAAAACCTTCGTGTGTAGCTAGTAAACACGAAGGAATGTGTTTACTAACGAAAATGAAAATTACGGGACAAACTTACCTTTTCCTTCATTATTAATGCCAGTTATCCTTGCCAAACAATAATAACAAGTAAAAGAACCACAACGTTTTCCCAAACCGACATTTCAGCTCATCGAGCATTCGTATAAAACACAATGGCCGTAATGGCGGACTTGGTTTACCCCCATTTACTCTATGTATGCTATTACCGAAGTGTAACATATCAACAATTTAATATAAATAAAGTTTACGACGAGCGAGTGACTTTTCTCCAGTAACCGTGATAAGTCGTATTCACGACTTAATCAAAGGGCTCTTAAAGCCATCTCGTTAATGCGTTAGAACGTGAGGCTAATAAAAAAAAAAATAGAATTGATAGTGAATATGGTAAAGATGCCGTTGTAGCGCACCTTTACAATAAATCTACTCAAAATACGTACATGAAAACATCACATGATGCAAATCAGACAATAGCAATTTATGTTCGCGAAATGGGCGTAGTTTTATTTTAGTAGCCATTTGGGGTATTAAAAACAGGAAATCACTAATTTTCGATTACAAAGTTTACATTTTCACGCTAGTGACTAAAATGGGGTCTATAATTTGGTTATACAATAGACGTGTCGTGTTTAGAAAATGTTATAGGCTGGGCCTTATCATTATTATTATTTTTTTTTTTTGCAAAAGGAGGGGAACCCGTGCCCCTATGCTAACAACTTTTCTGTACAGCATTGGTGGAACTGTTCTTATCAGTGCTCCACTTTTTCAAGGCCAAAAGCCAGAATAGTCCTCAACTTGATGACTAAGGAGAGCTTTTTTTTCACAAGATTTGGTGCTGTTTTTTCACCACAAGCAAGAAAGCATGTGGTAACCATCTGTCTTCGCTTTGGTGAGTGCGTGCTTTTCAATTTTGTGGTTTTGGTTTTGGTCTCGCGAGTTTTCTCGCCCTCGCGTTACGTGGAGATGGCCGCGCGTCCCGCGCCGTTCACCCACACTAGAACTGTCCGCTTGATAGTGCAGGAAAACCTGGCTCTTGACTCGCTCAGTATAGCGGAGTCGTTACCGGACTTTAAGGAAGAAATCGTTGGGGTTGTACCCCTCTACGGAGGAAAGTGCTTCGACATCACCCTCCGATCTACAGAATCGGCCACGCGGTTGGCGCATCGGGCTTTGACTACGAAAGCCGCGTTATCCCTTTACGCCTTTTAGGGCAAAAAGCACTACACGACTGCACGTGTCATGCTTCGTTCCCGTTGAATTCCCCGATGAAAACCTGCTACAACTCCTGGAACAATACGGCGACCTCAGGCCATTTGCACGATGGCGTCATTTGACTACAAATACCAGAATTAATTTCGTTTCTCCTTTCTTATTTAAATTTTGTAATCCAAGGAGCCATTATTCGCAGTAAAGAACAGTGGAGAGAGCTGGGGGAAAAACCGACCAAGTATGGCCCGGGTCGCATATGTTAAGTTGCTGTTTACTTTAGGGTCAAAAACTGTCAACATGTGACATTTTCATATGCGACCGACATTTCTGGCGCTGGTTGAAATTTTCAAAATTTTCTAAACATCAAAGATGCCGAAGAGTATGGGTGGGGTTGGTAGATTTTTTAAAATCTGGCTTAAAACAAAGGAAGCCGCAACCAAAGATGTCAACACTTGTCAGATAAACGGATAAACGCGAAACAGAACCGTGCTTGCAGGAATCACGAGTGCAGAAAGCGCGGGACAAGCAGCAAAGTACAAGTGAACAACATGAGCGGCGGGTATTATGATCGCCGTTTTCCCTATGGCTTTTGGCTTTTATACCGCCTCCTGGTTAGCTCAGTTGATAGAGCACCGGTCTGCAGAGCGGGAGGTCTCGGGTTCGAAGCCCGGCCGGACCAACACTCAGGGTCTTAAAATAACTGAGAATGAAGGTGCTGCCTTTGCTATGACATCGGCAAATGGTTAGACCTTCACGTGGCTCGGATGACCACGTAGAAATGGCGGTCCCGTCTCTCATGGGGACGTAAAAGAACCACTGAGGACGTAACAAACCCTGGCTGTGACCACCCTCAGTGTTACTTGTTCAGGGGTGGGGTGGGTCTGATTGATTGTGAAGCGCATTTGAATATGTATATAGAATTTGCGCTATACAAATGCATATTATTATTATTATTATTATTATTATAACAAGTGAAACCGGAAATAATATATTATAATTAATTTAACATATTCCATAGACTATAGTCCAGAAAAGAACTTCAACAACGTTGAAGAAAAATCTGCGCCATTCAAGTAAATCCTGCAAATAAACAAATGTGGCCTGCTTTTCAAAGGTGCTAATTGTGGTATTGGGAGGGTTCATACTAAATATATAGAGTTTGAGGGGGCAGCAAAAAAATGTCCTTGCCCTTAAAGGCCCATGTTCACCTATTCTGCTTTGCGTACTTGTGTTTTTGTTTTGAAACGGTTCAATTGTTCAATGTAGCATTATGATTGGCTGGCACGTCGATTTTTCGATTTTCCGTCTGTGCGAAAATCAGCCCGGGCGCGCAAAAGGAGATTGGGTGAACATGGGCCTTTAATAGTTTGTAATGTCAAATGCTACATGCATGTTGCAAAATAACTCCATATTCATTGATTTATAATACGGCAGTATTTGAAAAAATACATATTTATTTTAATTTCGATGATAATACATTAAAAAGACTTTCTGACACACATAAAAGGTAATTGATTTGACAAAATGTACTGGTCATTATTATTAAACTATTGTCACTTTCCATACATGTATCTTCCCTATATCAACCAGTGTACATTCACTTGGAAGATGACAAAGCTTTAGAAAAAAGTAAGAACATTGTCATGATGCTTAAACTCTCTATTCTTTATGATCTGGGGATGATCAAACCATACATGTACATGTATATAACCAATTCACTAAGAAGAATGTCCTATCCATCAAGTGATCTAAATCACTTTGACAGCTCCTCATTTTTTTTGTTTATTACTTTAATTTACTATTTGTTTTCATGTTTTTAAGAAAGAAAGAAATCCAGTTTGCCAATGTTTCAATGTACATGTACCTCAATAGAACCTTAAATTTTTGCAATAATCACTGGGTGGCCTTTTTCGCAGCACCCAAAATAGCCACAAACAGAACCTCGGAAAGCAATATACCCTGGTTGAGACTGACCTTTTAATGATTTAAAGGAAAGGTCACATAATTACACTACAACGCTTTTTACAAACAGACAGTATCATTATTAATTAAAAATATTTTAGTCATTGTAAAAAATTCCATTTACGGCTTTAGTCGTAGAAAATCCACCTTATGCTTATACTGAATATACCAAGGGATGCCTCTTCAACAGTCTGTTGAAATAGAAAACTTTTAATTTAAGCATGTTTGCACTTATTGTTTATGTGCATCCTTACTGCACATACAGTTTATGTCACAATGCCATGCTACCATCATGCAACTCAGCCGTGCACAGAGGAAGAAAACTAACCACATCAACAGTTGGTAGCCATTGCATTAACTTTGTTAAATAAAAGATGGTGTCACCTCCATTTTTTTTAATTCATTTATTTATCCGGGGACATCTGATTAGCATAAATACACACTGTGGCTAGTTTAAACACTACCCTGGCCCTGACATGAGTTACTTATTACCAAGCTGTAGCAAAAGTATTACAAAAATAATCAATGTTAGAAAATTTTTGGCCAATAATTATAAACATGCATGTAATATAATTTTTGGCCAATACAATTGTAATTATAAACATGCATGTAATATAAATCCACAACCAATTATTCTTATTTACATGGAAACTTGTATATTAACAATTTCAAATTAACATACCTTAAAAAGATCACATTTGCAGTAGGTTTACAATGTGGTGTAAACTTTTATGTCTATAATCCATGACAGTACATGTAGAGTACATGTATGTGATGTTTCCTGGGAGAAACAATTTGAATAATATAGTAAGTGATCATCTTGAATTGATTGATAAATTTTTCAGACATAAAAAAAGGATTAACGGCTGGTATACATGTATAGTACATGCACCTAGTTCAGCCGAGGGAAGGCTGTCACTAAGGGCCAGGGGCCAGGGATTTCCCCTGGCTACTATGAGCGTGACCCCAGATACTTCCATAAGAAAATAGAAGGAAAATAGAACCAAAAGAACTCCCCAGCTGTTAGATTCTCCGCCTACTACCGTATTTACCCGTGTATTAGTCGATCCCGTGTATAAGTTGACCCCCTATTTTTCGGGCCAAAAACTAAGTTTTCATTTCTGGGTAAGAATTTTCCTGGAAAACTAATCTTTTATTTCTTAGAATTTTCTCTCAGGTACTATGGATATATGAAAAAATCACAGCAAGTTTTAAGTGAAGTTTATTATTGCGTGCACGTGAACGTTTTAGCGGGTTTTTATAGCAACACGTGTACTGTATATGCGGGCATTTTGTCCACAATTTTTGAAATAGGCTTATAAAATCAAACATACTAATTTAAAACGAACCTTTCTAATTGTGGAGTGGTGAAAAGCGGCTTTAGAAGGCAGGCAAAACACCAAAGAAGCTCGAGAATCTTTGAAAACGACTTGATAAACAAATTGCCAAGCTTGCTTGGGGAACGTGGTAACCAAGCTACAAAATTGCTTGAGTAGTGGTAACTGATAACTACATGTGCTTACTAAGCCAGGTTACTAAGCAGCAAAGTTTGAAGCGAGAAAGATGTTTTTCTACGAGCGGATTTACGGCTTTATTAGCAGGAAATGTCAGCTCTTTTTTCCAAAATTGTGCCAGTGAGTATTTACAACATTCAGGTTTATATTAAGCAGATAAATCTTTATGCATTTCAACTTGAACTGCTAATTTAAAGACACAGATCGCTAAGCAAAAGGACATCGTAACCTGTACTGTCGTTTATTAGATGTTTGTTAACAAATAAAGACAATTATTATGCTAATTGTGAATAATTTATTTAACTGGTGCTGGGATCTCAATTTTTGACCCATGTATAAGTCGAGGGCGATTTTTTGGACTGATTTTTAGGTCGTGAAAGGTCGACTTATACACAGGTAAATACGGTAATTGCATTTACCCAGCAACTTGAATCTTAGTGACAGCCCTGCTTGCTGAATATTGTAATTGTTATAGTAAGTTCATTAAATTATTCTTTCACTTTAAGCAAGGCACTGGGGCTTTTAAAAACAGTTTGCAATTTGATTGCCTTTCTACAGGTAAACAAAGAACTAATTGTTTAAGTATATACTTAAGCACTTTACATTTAAGCAATTAATTTTTTCCAAGGAGTGGAGTGAGCAAGTTCCTTACTGCAGAGCACAAGGGTGAGAAAAATAGAGCATCTTTAGATTCCTAATTGTACAATCATGTAACTGACAATGACAGAAGAGCAAGGCTGATGAAACATGTCTTGCAGAATTGAAACTGTGGTTCTCTTATTACAAAGTACCAGTTACAATTTTAGATCTTTCTTCATGTAGCATCCTTGTATTGGTTTAAATTAATTTTGAGTCAAATTTGGTTAATACTGTATGGAGATCTGTATGAACTCTTGGCTGATTTGATACCATCACAATCATTAAATACAAAAAAAAAATACCATCACAATCATGTGACCTATCTTAAAGTATATATTAAAACTTTATTACTCATGGCATAGATGAGGAAGAAGTTATAAATTTGGCTTTGTGCCATTAGTGCATGCAAATTTATGCATGCATATTTTTGTCTCACTGATCTGATTGGTTGACAATTGAGGCCTCGTGATTTCGTGGCCTCATGTGTGTTAACTTGAGAAGCAGAAAGAAGAATAACAATAAGTTTTCAAGACAATGCAGGGCATTCATGGATGGATAGGACTGTTTGATATTGTGTTCACGGCTTATTGCCACATGGGATTTTTGTTCCAGCAAGTTTACTACTGAATGTAGTCTTACTTTTTAGACACAATTTTATGTTCCTCTAGAAAAGCACTCAAAACATTTGGGAATCAAATACTACAATGGGTTAAAGACAAACATACAAACTCACATGTAACATAAGTTATATAACATCAGCTCACATGTGCACTCTGCTATATTTAACTCGCATGCATTGCATTGTGTCTCTTAAGAAATTTAATTATTTCTACCAGCTGCTTTTAAAAATATGGTAGAAAGAACTCTGAGTTATAACACATGCTGCAAGATCGCATTTTATTAAATAAATAAACTGAAGAACAGATTATGGCTTCATCAATTCCAAGCCCACTCACCCCCCCCCCCCCCCCCCCCCCCCCCCCCCCCGCATTCAGGTTCCCCAAGGGTGGGGCATTTACCAAAACAGGTCAGCTAGGGGTGGGGCATTGTCAAAACAACCTTATCTTTCAGAATTTAAAAGTTGACTAGTACATGTACAATGCTTAGTTTTTTTATTTTAAATTTTCTGATTGCCCTCAAAAATACAAGAAACTGAGTTTATAAACAATGTTTGGGCCACACACTTTTCAAGTGAACCGGAGCAACAAGCAACAGACTGAACGCAGTCATATTCCATTTTGGGCTTTCACACAATTTTCAAGATACATGTAGGCAGGCTAGTGCCTTACCTTTCAAGTGCCACAGAAGATAATATCATGGTAAATTGTCATGATGTTGAGGTCTTATTTACCAACATTTCTAAATTCCAATTCGATCAAGAATTTTAGAGGGCCACCTCAGAGTCAAACGTTTTGCGGGAACAATAAATGAAACACATATTTAGAACATACGAGGGAACGGATGTAAGTAATACTGAGGAAAAATGACAGAATTCCTAGCATGAATAAAGATCCATTTATTTGTGAACAATTATTGCTGCCACCATTAATTATTAAAATAAATTTTGATCGTGTCCCTGGGCATTTGCACTCTTTCAGAAGCCCCACCATGGGGATTTGTATGTATAAGCTGATCCCACCATGAGGCATTTGCAACATTGTTAAAAAAAAAAGACAAATGCCAGGGGGATGAGCGGGCTTGGAATTGACGGACCCATTGGGGGGGGGGGGGGGTTGAGCGGGCTTGGAATTGACAAAGCAATTAACTTTATTCAACTTGTTACTTCTTTGAAATGTAAACCACAACATGTACATGTGACTGTAGTCTTTGAAAGTCTAATTACCGGTACCTTAGGAGAACAAAAATAAACGAAACTTCAAAATAGCAATATACCAGTAACTTACTGTAGTTGATGTTAAATTTAATTCTAGAGCATGATGCAAGATGCAGACCCTCAGGTTTTTGTTTTACTTCCACCTCTAATTTCCACTGTCAAAGATCTACTGTACATCTTTGCGCTTGAAATACAGTGAAACAGCTAGTGAAATGAAAGGCAATGAAACATCTTTCTTGCTACACGTCATATTTAAAACCTCTTACAAGTTCAAATGTGGACAAAACAGCTACTATCGAGCTGATATCAGGGCATAACATGTCGATAATTTTGATAGTCTATAAAAATCAATCGTTCTCTGTTGAATTCTATACTAATCAATCGACAAATATCGGAATTCGATAAAAGTCGATCACAATTTTTTTGTGATTATCGATTTTTTTTACAGTTTGATTTTGATTGATTTCGATCAACAAGTATCAAAATATAAAAAAACGAAGTTGGCGAACACGGATAAATGAAGCAGGATCGGCCATGTCAAGACTTTATTTTACCGATTTCACACTGTAATTGGAAGCTCAAATAAACACAAGCTGAAATCAGAAACTACTCTTTTCTTTCAATAAAGTGATTCATTTTCATGTCAAATCATTTTACGTCTTATCAGTGATTTATGCATCTCAGTTTCATGCTACTTCTTGATCGCCGCATTCTGTCACACTGTGTCACGCTGCTTCTGTCCTGTTCTCATAAAATTTTAACAGAATTTAATGGCTTTTTGGGGTCCATCAAGCACTGAACGAACCACTGTTTACCTGGTTTATCATTTCTCAAGGTGATTGTTCGATTCTACATTGAATAACAAACCACTTGATTGCTCAGTTTTTTTTTTAATGTAAGTTTATTGCTGTAAAGATTTACTTCAGAGCGGTTTATGCCTCCATAGAAAAGTCGTTCGTAGTCATGAAAATCTTGTGATTATCGACTTTTATCGACAAATTAAACCTGTCGATTGACAATTCTCTACAAATATCGAGTATTGTCGACTTATCGACTACGTTTTCGATGATCGATTTTGATCGACATGTTACGCACTGTGATATTTTTTTTTTTCTCAGCGCTCAAAGTCGCAGACTTTTGCCAATCTGTTTGTAAACAAATAAGCTTACGCTTTAATAATAATTTTAAACTAGTTAGATGTGCACAATATCAAATAGAAACTAATAATCAATCGCCCCAAAAGGTCTAAAATAACCCTGAACCCTATCCAGTTGGACATTAGGTTGAAAGTTAAACTTACTACATGTAAGTAATTTAAAACTCAAATCAATTAAGCTTACCTTTTCCAGCTTTTCTTGTCATGACCAGCGAACAAGCAGACTTCTTTGCGCTATATCGTAAGCCACGAAAAGGGCAGTTTGCAAAGCAATTTCGCCAGCCTTTTATCTTTAAACAGGACTCTGCAATTTCGCCGACTCTTTGTCACTAAACAGGACTCTGAATCGACGAAATAAAATAAATTTTCTGTGCTGACGCTACGAGCAAAAATGGCGGAATCGGTTGTCGTGAACACTCGAACCAGTCCTCCCGCTGACCATGTCCTGCAAACCCGAGCAGGGTAGAGGAAGGAAGTGGACCGAAGGGGGAGGGGAGGGTGGGGGAATAAAAAAAATCTAACCCCTGATCGGTATGAAAGAAAAATGCTACAGAAAAACTGCCAACGCCGTTGGTAAGCGGTAAGATGAAAACCACTTATGCAGATTTGTTTATAGTTTTAAACTGAAAAGTCGCTAAACAGGATCAGGAAAGGATGGATTTCCGACGTGTAAAACTTTTTTTCGTCACCTTCCTTTTTACTGGAGGAGTAATAATCGCCTTTTTTATACACAAAAATATCATAAATTTCAACTGGGTGGAAAAACGGGGATTTATTCAAGTTAATAAAATTGAGAAACGGTTCCAAAAAGTTCCAAAAATCAGTCAACTTCCGTGCGTTCTGGTCACGTGTTTCATGACGTCATACGGATGACGTTCATAAAGAACGTATTTTTAGACTTATATCTACCAACATACGAAATAATTTAACTTTGCATTTCACCCTTACAAAGATACATGTATACAAAGATACTAGTCCCCAGACCCCTATTTGCTCATGTGTATAGCCCCCTTAATTTTAAAAATCCAGAGTAATAATGGGCATGCGGAAATGTTGAAAGCGAATGCCTTCCTTGCCACGTTGGCTGTATTTGCATTCATCAAAGCATGTTCCTAAAAAACGTTGAAAGGCCCTTGGAGGCATAGTCACGTGACCGATGACGTCATCGCACTTAGTCAATTAAAATAGGTATTTTATGGTAGTTGCAAATAGCATGTGGTGTAGTATCCTCATACACTCAAAATTGACAGAGTTATTTGGCATCGAAAATTTTTCTGGTGCAAAGGGTGCTGGGAAGGTTTTTATTATAATTATAATATATTATTTAATTATTATTATTATTATTATAAAAAAAAAGAAAAAATAATTTGAAATAACTAAAAAGCAATTAAATTTTTTGTTTGGAGGGCGATTTTCCGAAAGCGAAGAAGAAAAGAATGAAACTGCTTTGTGCTTTGTTATGCGTCAAATCATACGGAGCTTCAAGGCATCACGTTTCATTTTGCATAAACAAAGAGGTCAAAGAGGTCCTTTTACACGTTTTTTCCCAAAAGAAAGTACCTTTCTTGTTCAAGAGTTTGAATGATTTTGAAATTGATTTGATTTCTATCATATGTACAAATTCAAAATAAGTTAAAACGGAGCAAAATAGGTCTAAGTTTTTTTATATTTTAAAGATAACTTCAAAGAGATCCAATAGGCAGCCGAGGTTTTCGTTTGTCATCGGGAACTATCGGCAAATCATCGTTGATACGAAGTGTTCGCGAGAGACCGCCAGATGGATATGAGTACATTCTATTGTTACTTGCATTCGGAAAACTTAGACGATGGTAATAGTGACTGCTGCGCAGGCACAGTAGTCAAACAAACTCAGTTTGATCTGTTTTAAATCAAGTCCAGTAATTTTCACTGCTCTCTCTCAAACGACGAAAAAAAAACCATAAAAACATTGGGTTTGTTTGTGGCAATAACAAATTAGGCTAGATTGCTAGACTGTTTTGAACGGCATAAATCAAAACTTCTACCGCGGTCCGCAGTCCCGCAGTCAACATAATTTACATAACTGTAACTGATCTCTTCAACGAAAAAACATTGTGTGTATTTCTTGTTCTTTAAGCGTGCCAAGCGAAAACGATAAAACGGTGGGCATTCATCCTTTTAAAAAATACATCCTCAACGAAACAATAACATAAATTTGAAACTATCTGACCTCCTCAACGAAACAAACCAGAACGGAAAGAAGCGAGGAAAAATCTGATAATTTGTTGCTTTATTCCACAGAAATCCAGCAACTACATTGGCCCAGAGCAGAACCTTCGTCCATGGTCAACTGATTTTCAGTGTACTTCTAGACATCACCAAGTCGAGTGGATAGCATAAACCGCTCGAAAACCAGTCAAAAGCGTCGTCGAAAGCATAAACAGCGAAAGTCGTGCATAGATGCATGCTCGAGTCAATTTGTCATCACTTTGTTTTGATTGGATGCCAAGACTCTCCCGAGACTGCCGACGGTTTTGTAGTATATCTTCTTCCGCTCTTGATTGCTTCTTATAAAACAATTCGTTGTTACTTTCGGAAAACCGAGACAGACAGACAGAAAAATTCTCGATTCTACACGATTAGGTAAACTGCCTGCCGGCAGCGATTACACATTCTCTTGTAATCATAATTATTAATTTTTTAATGTGATCCTGACCAACTTGAAAGAATTATCTCGTGAGATGAAGTCGAGTATTGGAAGATGGTGTTTTAGCGAAACTACTGTCGAGCTCACCAGCTTGTCGTAATTGTTTTGCAAGAGTAATGACACAGATATCTTGCAAATACGTAATTACACACTGATTTCTTGGGAACATAACAAAGGAAAAAGCTTGGGAGGATATGTAGCTTTTTTTACTGAATTTTGTTTAAGTAACGTGCACTTCAACTGGTCACTTCTCAATCACCTTGGTGTAGCAGGCACTCCAAAGTTTGCCGCCTTGTGTGATTCGCCAACTTTGTCCATCCATGTCCCAGCATTCCACCGATTCCCACCAAACACGAATCCGGTACTCTCTCGGACACCAACAGTGACGTTAAACCCGGCACTAGTCATGTGATAGTCCAGATCCAGCCCAGCCCCCCGCTCACGGAAACTGATGCCAACGAAGTGACGCTGCATAACTTCCTGTATGACGTCATACAGTGGCTGATCCTAGAACAACGAATGGGAGTGAGTACAGTGGAAGCTCTCGTGACCTCTCGTAAGCGGACACCCTCGGGACGCGAAAAAGGTGTCCGTAACTGGAGCTGGTCGCTTACGAAAATGGTTCTTGTAAGCAGCCACTAGAGGTGTAAGGGATAGATGGCCGCTTACGGGAGCTTGCCCAGCTAACAATAAACATTAAGAATGCAAAAAAATACCGCCGTATTAAATGATTTTTTTTTGTTTTATTGCCTTATGCAATGCCGCGAAAATGGCGATAACTGCAGCAGTACTAGGTCTGGCCCTAATAGTGATAAAAAAGGAAATCATAATTGCAACCAACATTAACATTTTAACAAAATGCAGTGATACAGTTTACAAATGTTCATGAGTATTGTACCTTTCGGTATCAGTGTTTGTTAGCAAGTTTTTAAAGCGGGGAACAAACAAAGGAAAGACTGTTGTAACGGGAAAGCGACTGAACAGAGGAGCCGGATACGGCTTAGAAATTCCTTACCAGTACATTTTACTAAAATGTTTCTGCCATGTTGAAATCGAAACTTGAGTGCCTTGGCTACACTGTTGTGTTGATGACGTTGTAATTCCAAAACGGGGTTTTGTGAAGGCGGTCGTAAGTAGAGCTGTCCGCTTACGAGAGTGTCCGTTAAGAGAGCTTCCACTGTATTTACTTTCAGTTTGAAATATAAGACTTATAAACAATTGTTTTGCAATACTTGCGCGAAAGTGGCAAAAAAAAGGATTATAATATGACCGTACGGCCCCGCTGACGCAATCCTACAGAAAACAGAATCGCAAGGTGACATGAGCGGAGCCGGACGAGTTGACGTGAGCCGGTCCGGAAAAAGCCGTCCGGCCCCGCTCAAGGTCAAGTGACCTCGCACTGCACGACTATTCTTGTACTTTCTAGTCATATTATAAAATACTTATTGACTGAGTTAGGTCGGGCCGGACGGGCAAATATTTTGGCTCTCGAGCCAAATATTTTCCCATCCGGCCCTCACACTCAGTCAATAAGTGCACAGTATTTTAGCGAACATATCTTATGTTCACGTCGTAGCTTAAGAGCAGTTCTCTGTAAGAATCGAGAAAAGTGGGAAATGAAAATTTTTGACCCCCCCACCCCCCTTCATATTTTGCATGCAGGTAGGTCTTCAGGTGGGATGTACAAAAATGACCTTTGTTAAGGTCCTTTCTTCTTTGTTGCCATGGTAACACTGGATGTTTGTTGGTGCCACTAAACCCAATTTTGACCTCAGAAACTTCTTTAAAAAGTGCAAAATGTAAGACATCGTTTCTCCAACCCATTAATACTCTACAAATCAAGACTTTCACCAGATGTAAAACCTTTATTCTAGTTTACATTTATGCATGTGGCATTTTGTTACATCAACTGTACATGAACTTAACGGTCAAACAACTTGATGGTGTTTCAGCCATTTTAGTTGACGAGTAAAACTAGCAATACCTTTTCTTGAATTTTTCCAAATGTACGCCGATTCTAGAACTCAAACTACGTGGCTAGTTTAAATAGACACTCTAGTTACTAAATCTATAAAAATCTCTGCGGGGCGGGTTTATCTTGAACTTTGGTTCGCTGAGGAAAAACGCTTCAAAAATCATTTGTTGCTAAATTCGTTGAAATTAACATCAAGTTCATTCGACAGAAATCCTTTAAGAAAACTCAATCAGCATTCAGGCTTAAAGTATAGCATGTACTCTATCAATGCCTGATCAAATCTATTGTTGATAGCCGTTATTTTTTGAAAAATCTCAATCCAAATATTAAAGCTTACTTTACTGTTTTCTGCAGTTCTAGCCCTTTTTCGATATGTTTGGACGTGATCGACTGGACTCTAGTTAAAAAAATGAAAACGAGGTTGGGAGGACGGGCGAAGATACTTACCGGTATTAAAAAGAATGGTGAACTATTGCAGCGTCGCAGGCTGTACGAACAGCTCGAGAAACAGGCCCGGAATTTCATTTCATAAGTTTCCCTTGACTCCTAAATTACGGAACAAGTGGAAACGATTCTGCAGGCGGGCTGATAAAGCCTTTGAGAGGCAAAAAAATCCGCGGATTTGTGGAGAACATTTCCGAAATTCTGATTTCCATCGATCCTTAAACGGACGAGTTGATGTAAAGCCAGGAACTTGTCCTTCCATTTTTAAGATTAATGTGTCGGAATCAAAAATTTCTCCAAGAGGAAAAAGACAAGAGAATCGCAAAAGATCGGCAGATACAGATGACGGCAATTCGGACGATGTGAAAACAGTCCGAAAAAAAATCGACACATCGACTGTTTCCGAAACTATCGAACATGACCATAACTATTGTTGTAAAGAAGGTTTTCGTGACAAGCCTACCCAAACAGATTTCGACCTACCTATAGAACTACAGAACCTTCAACAAGAAATGCAAGAATTACGAAGAGAAAACGAGAAACTAAAGGCAAAGCTTCAAGACAAGGAAAGCCTGAAACGCGAGCTGTTTTTGGAAGACGTGGTCAAGAATGACGAATCAGTAAAATTTTACACAGGTTTACCCACTCTGTCATGTCTGCTGACACTATTTAACTTAATCAAGCCATTTTGTAGTAATATGAAATATTGGGATAGTAATAAATCCACTGATGTTGGGTACCAGAAAGACCCAACAAAGAACAAACCTGGCAGGAAAAGAAGTTTGAGTCCATTTCAAGAGTTTGTTTTGACCTTGGTTCGCCTAAGATTGGGTCTATTGACAGTCTTTATTTCTGATATACTTGGAATGTCGCCGGGCTCAGTAAGTAAAACTTTCAGAACTTGGATCTGTTTCTTAGCCAAAATATTTAAAGATGCTCTTCTTTTTTGGCCTTCCAAGCAACAAATATCGAAAAATCTCCCTAGATCATTCAGGAAGTTTCCTACTGTCAGAGTTGTTATAGATTGTACAGAAATATTCATCGAGAAGCCCACAACACCAAGTGCACAAAGAGCCACATGGAGCAATTATAAGCAACATAATACTATTAAAACCCTGGTAGGAATTTCTCCCAATGGAATGTTTACCTTTGTCTCCAAGCTGTGGACTGGAAATACAAGTGACAGACACATTACAGAACATAGTGGTCTACTGGATCTGTTAGAACCAGGCGACTCAGTAATGGCTGACAAAGGCTTCAACATAAGAGACCTTGTAACAAAGAAAAGGGTATTATTGAATGTACCACCGCTTTGCAAAGGTATTTTATATTTCTGTAAAACAATCACCCTCCTCCATTAGACAGTGTAGTCAGGGAGAAATGAGACCAGAAATCAGTGTGTGGAGGGGATGCAGATTGTGTAATCCCTGCTGCACAGGTGGGGGTGGGATAGAAGCAAATTTACTTGAAAGGGGGAGATTAACCTTTCTTCAATGTAAAAAAAAAGATTGTCTCCAGTAGAGCACAATGATACTCACAATAATTATTTGGGCCTGCAACACCAAGGGTATAGCTAAGGGGTACTAGGGTGCTTGTAACCTCCCTCCCTTTGTTAAGAAAAAAAAAATGATAAAACAGGTTGGCTCTTGCGAGAAAAACGTGACACCCTTAAATCTTAATCAGACCATACATTTTACACAACAAGGAAACGAAGTCAAACTAATGTGATTTCAGTCTAGTAGTGACCAAGTTGATGTCATTGTGACTGAAATACTTCCTGGCTAACAAAAAACAAATACACAACTATTTTTTTTTAGAAAATATCCAGTGGAGAATACTGCCCTACACCTCAGGACACAGAAATTAATGTGCAATCAGTCAACAGCTTTTCTACAACTGATTAAGTAAAAGGTGTGAGGTTTGCAGTGAGTGTCAGTGAGTGTAGGGATAGAACTAAAATAGATGTTTTCTTTCTATACTTTTATATCATTTTAGTCAGAAGCATATTTTTGAACCAACACTGTTAAACCTTTTTTTCTCTTTTAAGGTAAACAACTGTCCACAAAGGGGGTCAAGATGACTCGCACAATTGCAAGTGTTCGTATTCATGTCGAACGAGCCATTGAACGGCTTAAAAACTTCAGAATCCTACAAGGAAATTTACCTCTAACTTTACTGGACATTGCTGATCCAATACTGATAGTATGTGCCAGTCTCTGTAACCTATTGCCACCACTTGCATAGTAGGAATCCAATTTTTGACAATTGTTAAGTTGTGATATATGTAAGCTCACACATGGTTAAGGTGTGATCTTGAATCATGCATGAGCATGCACACATCAATGCAGAACTTAAAATTAACTTGTCTAAACCAGGATCAAGATCCAGTAACACAAGGGTCACTCCCATCATCATCAAAATGAAAAAAAAAACACTGTGCAGACAAGTGGGAAATGCAGTTATAAACTTGTAATGTTACATGTAATCCAATGGTACACTTTTTTGTAGTTTGTATGATTTAAAACTGTCAATATACAGTGCAAACACATTCTCCCAGTCTATTCAAAGGGGACAGACTTCAAATACATGTGGCTTCTGAACATATCTGAACTTCTTAACTGTTCATCAGTAGGATGCCTAATTACATTCAGTATGATGCCGATTACATTCTATTCAGACAATGACCTGTAAATTTTCTTGGTTAGCAACTCCTCTACCATGTACTTAATATAAAATGCTCTGAGCTTGGTTTTAATTAAATTCCACAAACTCTGATCAAAACAAACTGGTATAATTAGAGTGCCTTTGTTGGTGTATATTACCAATTCAGCTTTATGGATCCCACTGATACCCATTATCCCCTGGATCTGATAGTTCCACTTTCCTTCAGACTTCAGTGTTAGATTATCCTCATCATCTTTGTCTAAAAATGCTGCTGCTGCAATTGCAGGTAACAAATTGCGTTTAGAATAAAGGCTTTTGGCTTCCACTATAGTCTTCTGAGGACAACATTCACACCTTCGAATACCATCTGGGCTAGCCCCTAAGAATGGCATTGACTTGTCAACAATCAGCCCAGATTTGTCAACAGTGGCTGATCTGTGTTTCTTGGAAGTTTTCTTTAAGTATTGCTTAATAGCTACAGTTTCCTTTTCATGACCCCACACAAGCTGCTCTGGAGCTGAATCACCGTTCAAGGGGCAATAGTTCATTAAATGTTTCACAGTATTTCTACGATCAGTAGAGTCACGAAAGTGGCACACTGTATAAAAAGATGATGCAGTCACTCTGCCAGCACGTTGGTCAAACCAAAACTGTGACTCTGACTGTCCTAGTGTTTGGTCATTAATCAATTGTATTTGCTCATCTGTAATACTAAGAGAGCTTAGAAATTCCTCAGCTAATTCAGTGGGAACCTCATCTAATTCAGAGATATCCCTTTCTAAAGCAAAGATTTTTGCATACTCTAGCAAAGAATATACACAAACAGCTTTAACAATCTCCTCCTTAACTACATTGTTACTGTCTGAGATGAAGTTTGCCAGTTCACCTTCAGATGTTATGTTTTGTGGCAAAGTGGGTAGGAATGAAACAACCACTGCATTCCTGCACACATCACCAAGTTCTCTTTTAAACTGTGTACGTAGTTCCATGACATCATATGAAGAAGTTATTGGGTTAAAATCAGTCACTGATGGTGTGGACTTCATTTTCTTCCCATATTCTGGCCGTCCAACATCTAGGTCACAAATTGGGAGACACCCTTCATTTCGTTTCCCCTTCTGAACCCAGGCGCATACTTTACTAGTGCATGCTTCCATTTCAGCAATAATAACGGTTGCAAGTAAGTCAAAAAGGGCTGCTGCTAGGTGTCTACATCCTCCATCAGCACTAATAAAGATAGAAACATAATATATGTCTCATGATCAGTAAATAGGCCATTATCATTGTTACCATTACTATTATCACTGCCATTACCATTACTATTAGCATTAGTTACCATTACTGGTATCATCATCACATTATCAATACTATTAATATGAGTTTCACCGCCTTTTGCACATACAAGGTACTAACACCATAAGTTTCCAGAGGGAATAATGGAAACATGAGGCTGATGTCGCCATTTAAAAACATACATACATACATACATACATACATACATACATTACATACATACATACATACATACATACATACATACATACATACATACATACATACATACATAAACTTACACAACAAGCCAATTTTATTCTTCACTCACATGAACCTACCATATGCATAAGGTCTAGAAATAAAAGCCAACTAATGGATAAGAAAGTAATGATAAAAGAATAACCAGAATTTGGATCATTCAAACTGATAAAGATAAGCAAGTGGATGACAATCAATCAATCTGTTATTAAACAAAATAAATTATTTACAAAATTATAGGCACCTGCAGGTAGCATCAAGCTAATCAAGATGGGTGCTTTTAGAAATAAATAGATAAATGAATAAGAAATCACATTACAAATAAAATACGGAGATAAATAAATTGGTACATAGATAAATAAAGAAACTGAGTCGTACAAGACCCAAAACAAAACAAGTGAAAACACAGAAGATTAGGACTTGAAACTTAAATTATGATAAAATGGATTTCTACATCAACTAACAGACACATGTCTCATACTGGAACATGTAACTGAAACAGCAGATGGTGCCATCCTTAGAAATTTAAATGTCAAATTAATATGCAGCATGTACATGAATCAGCAGGAATTTGAAAACAACTATCAACGTGGAATTTAACCATTTGGCCTCAGTAGTTTTGGGAACCAGGTTGGAGAATTTAAAAAAAAAGTACCCTGCAATTGCCCTGCCTCCCCCTTATGCTAATTGCCCTTCCGAACCATAACATTGATAAGTACCAATCCTTAAGTTCTCCACAGTTTCCTTTTTTTTTAATACAAGCAAGAAATCTGCTTGGTATTAAGAAATAAGGTGTTCCAGAAACAAGGAGCAGTAAGAGTACAAAAAGATACACAATTAAATGAATTAGATTACGCAAAAACATATCTTCCCTATATTTAAACAAATGAAAACGCTACAAAGTTTAAAAACATCTTAAAAGTGTATGAGCTTATACATACCCTCCTTTGCACTGGCAATAACCAGAATACACACTTCCATCCTTTTTCAAGATGAAAAAACCTTTGTAAGTCGTTTCACCTCCATCTAACTTGGACCTTTCCGTTGGCTTTACTGCGAATTTAAACTGAAAATAGCTCGACAGCTTGCTCGGTTGATTATTGAACTGAAGATTTTCGACGTGTCCATCGTAGTATAATTTGTAGCCCAAAAGGCTCTTGTAAGATTTTAAACTTTCCTGGGTGTAGGCACACTCACCGACGAGATAGTTATAAATATCAGGAAATCCGAAAGCTGGTATGTTATTAAAATATTTTGTCCATCCTTGATTAACCTGCAGGGGATTTGGCAGCAGTCCTTGGTCCGTCGTAAGCTTCACTTTGATAATCGACTCAACACTCTCTGGCTGCTCAGCCTCATCAATCTTTAAGACATTAATTTCCTGGCTTTTCCGGCATAAATCCACTAACTCGGCTTTCCTTTTGCCACTGACCTGAATTCCCCTGGCTTTTAGGAATTCCTTTAGCCAGGGAACTTGTTTAGCTTTAAATTGCGAATCGTTGGCAGCCATTTTGAAATTCTGTCCTCCCAACCTCGCTTTCGTGCAGAAATACAGCCCCAGTCTTACGCTTCCAATATATCGAAAAAGGTTCTTTCTGCCCAGCATACATTTTCTGCACAAAATTCGGATATCTGAACCATCTCTGGTGGCTGAGCATGCTGTTTGTCTTTCATTAACTCATCACAGTGCAAATAACAGCTTTTGTAGTACCTGGAAGGTCACTGAAGCAAGCCATCGTCGGAACCTTTGTTCGTCCAGGAACATTTCTAATCTGGATTTACGGTATATTTCTCCGTCACATGCCATCATTCGCTCCAAAAGAAGATAAAACGGTTTTCTGATTAATACTTTAACGATCAATTACATTTAGCTAAGCATTTTACCGTCTTTCTTTCGCCTTTCTTTCGTAGATCAGGCGGCCGTTCAGGCCACTAGTTCAGGCAAAGACATCTCTGGTCAGCGGTATAACTAGAATACGAATTGACTTCATAAAATGCCAACATGGCGTCCACATCATATTGAGGTGCCAGAAAGTGTTGGAACTCTTCTTTTGTTGGATTTTCTTTCTATTTACATGTAGATTACATTTCCCGTACTTTTCTTTGCTGATAAAATGAAAACGTGAACAAAAGGTGAACGACTGAGTGCTTTTTTCCTGATATTATAACTCTTGCTCTCTTCTGTAACTGACTTTCGTACAATATTTTCGTTTATGTTAAATGCCTGTTCTGGTACTCAGTGAGCTGCTTCTTTTCTTTTCTTTTTTTTTTGCTGCAAAAGAAGGAAAGTACGAGCGGATTTGCTGTTTCCTTAGGAATACTTCAACTGTAAACAACTGAATTTTTGCGTCTTTAACTTTTCTTGGCATTTCGTTCGTTACCGCTTCGATCGCTTGTCCTTTTTTTAGTTTATTTCTCTCTTTGCAAAACTTGCTTTCAAGAAAGAACTTTTGATTTTCGTTGAATCTACTTGCATCTGGTTTTGACTTTAATGGCCACCTGGCCATCAAAACAAATTAGGGCTAGCGCGCTCGCCACCTTAAAAACAGTTTAAAACTGCAGCTGTTTGGCGTTCCGTTTGTCTTTCTAACTTGCATATTCTTGCCACGCCTAACTTTGCGTCACTATCGTAAGTACCGTACTTACAGTGTTTCTGTAGTCCATAGTATCCAACAAAATAAATTTGTACACACTTTCTAGGGGAAGGAGAATATATATTTCAAGTAATAAAATTAGTGGCGCTTTCACTAGGAGATAAGAACCGTAAATCCTCTATTAAACCCCCCGGGGCGTTTTTATTTCATGAGCGTTTGAGGGGGTTTAATACTTAATAAACTAAGAGGGAGAGAGATTGGGGGGGGGGGGGGGGGGGTATTGTAACGAAACGCAAGCAGTTCACCACTCTTTTTTGTATTCATAAATTACAATAGGTTTCCACAACTTGACTTGTATGATACGGATGTCACTCCGCAGATCTCAATGTCGGACAGTTATTGCCCTCGTCACTTTAAACAGGAAGTATAGTACACTCTAGTCTGTTTCTTCCCAGTTTTTTGTTAAACCAAATCGCAACCATCAGAGCGTTTCTCATACATAAATTTGTGCTCGGATTGCCGTACGGTAAAAAAATGTATCGGTACCGATAAGATAAACTGGAGACCCATAAAAGAGAACTTGATGCCGGGAACTTTTGCCGAACATCTGAAAATTAAGTAAACTTTGGTCATGCGGTTAAGATGAGGAATATTGTATTTGTTGATGGTTTACGTATTTTCTGATTTCATGCAAAGCTCAGTAGAATACAGTCTGCGGCTATTATTTCGTTTTCCGACGTCATTTAATGATCATTTTTGCGATTGAAAGTTTGCTTCTTCCACTGAAAAATATAGCTGTCAAACGAGAACGCTCGCCATACGGCAAACTGTTAAATATATTTCCCACCATTTTCTTGCCAGTAGTTGCTCTTGAGGTGATTTTCTCCTGATACTTAAGATATTTTTATGCGTCTCCGTATGTTTTTTCAGCAGACATGTAATTCCTCGAATTTAATCTGCGTCAACTTCTAAGATATGCGGCTAAACTACTGGCCACTCCCTTACAGCCGATTTCACTGCAGTGTGTAGACCCGGGTTTTTCAGACATGATTCACCTGCTATGATTCACTCGTCATCTTTTCAGACAAATGTGAATAAAAATTCACCCATAAACGGAGTTCAGAGTAAATACTGACTTCCTGAAATAGTCCATCAATGGATACCGCCAAAAATAAAACTAAAGGCAATACCCATGCATGCCTAATGTTTGGTATTTTGTTTTGTTTACGTGTCTACGTATCAGAAAACAAAAGAATGGGAATATGTACCCTTAGGCTGCTTAGTGACAATGCAATAGGATGAGTACGCAATGTTAAACACTTTACGAAGGAACTTTGTATTTTAGACTCTACCGCTGACCAGAAGAACTTTGCCTGAACTGGTGGCCTGGACTTCGAAAGACGTAAGAACGGCGAAAGAAATGCGGTAAATTGCCTCGCTTAATGTGAATGACTGTAAAAGTATTAATCAGAAAACCGTTTTATCTTCTTTTGGAGCGAATGATGACATGTGACGGAAAAATATGCGGCAAATCCAGAGCAGAATTGTGCGTGGACGAACAAAGTTTCCGACGATGGCCTTCTTCGGTGACCTTCCGGGTTCTACAAAAGCTGTTGTTATTTGCACTGTGATGGATTAAGGTGGCTCGATATAGTATTTTGGTTTCCCTGTATAGTATATTTGGAGGCAAAACAATTAGAGTTATACTTTGCGGATCGTCATCACATTTTACCCCGAAATCAAGATAATATTAAAGTATTTATTTGCCATACATGTATCGAGTTTGGCGTTTCCATGGCAACGCCATTGGGCTTTTAAGTAGGGCCTCAAAACAGACATATCTTCAATTATCTTTAAAATTCCACGGTGAATTCTGTTTAAATTTTGCATACGGCCTTCGACCCCTGTGTTCTACCCGAGTACCAACTTTAAAAAAAATCTGTCAGAAATTTTAAAGAAAAAACGCGTTTTTTAGAATTCGTTGGTAATTTTTTTCTCTGTTGACAGAATTTTTTGAAAATCGCGTAAAACGCACTTTGGATAGAACGAAGTCAACATGCAAAAAATGAAAAAAATTTACCGAGCGGAAGCGGAAGTGTGGACTTCGAAAGTTTCAAATTTCTGAAAATTTTGACACGACAAGATCGGCAATTACGCATGCGTGGCAGTTGTCACGCCACTCCTCCACGCGGATTTTGTGGTCGATTTGCGGATGTTATTCTTGTTTATTCATTTATAGACAAATCTCTTTCGCACTGTGCAGCTTTTTGTGAGATAGAAACTGTTATCTTTTGGATGAATCGTGTCTACTAATGGCTGGTACATCACTTGCCTTCGAAATGATTAACAATTCTGGCTAAAATCGCTGGATGCTTTGTTTCTCGTGGTGTGGATGGAATCGCTGCTGTCGGCGCTCTGCTCAAAATTGCGAGCCTCTCTAGAGACACTGTAAGTCCTGGTAGGACAGGCCACTTTCTGCAATTTTTTGTAGGAGGCTTTGCTTTACCAGCCCATTATTACTCTGAGAAAAGATGTTACCCTGAAATTGCACACGCTGGAAGCGTTCGTCTAAAAATACCATGTCTTCGAAAGCGAAGGAGGCGGGATTTACATTGCCGTTGTTTACAACGACGGGGATTGAAATAATAATAAATACGCGATGGAGAGCAAAGACATCTTCCAAAGCATCATTTGCTAAAAAGCTCTTCATTAAAAACAGATTTTAAAACCGATGGAAGATTGCTTCTACAGGGCTTTCCTCTCGGATTGAGCGATTCGGGTGTTTTGACAAGGTGAAGACTGTCGGCGAATAGAATTTTTCATGGATGAAAGTGTTTCTTTGAACTCATGCCTAACTGATAGGAGCCTTTGCGGAGAAGAGAGCCTAAGACAGCGTAGCAATGTGGGAGTGTCAAAACAAAAGAATTGTGGCCGATCAAAACACTGTGGCAATTTGCAATAGCAATACTGGAGAGAAAAGTGGTGAAATCGCTCAGATGAACAGTATGCACTGGAACGTTTTCTTTGAGCAACGTTTTCTGGCCATTTATCGATTCCACTGACAGTTTGTTAAATCGACTGAGAAGCGTAGTAGCTGATATTGCATTTTGGGAAAATGCACATAGTCAATTGTAAGTGTTTACCTGTTTAGTTATAGCTGCTATTTTATCTAAAGAAGTTGTCTCCGTGTCAAAAACTACAAATTGATAATCACTGTAGCCGTGTTGTTGTGTCTTTTCTTGAACGCCAGATCGAAGATTTCCTAATTTTCTCTTTTGAGTATTTCTGATTTGCTGTTCATTAAAAGCCATACAACGTCTGCTTCCTTTTTGCTTTTTATTTCCTCTGGTGGTTCGTAGCTGGATAACCCTTTTATGTGCATTTTCTTATCTAATTGATGACGAGAATCGACCACAAATGTCATGCAGTGGGTGGGAACTTCGTCGCGCACACGCTCTATTGCTGTTTGTTCTTATTAGAAGATGAACTGTCTTTCCCAACACATTCTGCATTACTCTTTTAACAGAGTTTAGATTAAGAAAATACACTGCCCCTAAAAACAGCCCAAAATAAACTCTCTCGTATTCAGAGGAAAATTGCGTCGATGCGGGGCTGAGTTGTCGATCGCGAAACCATTCTTCACTGCATTCTTGTCAGGGAACTTTAACCGCCCTGTTTTCTTTTTCTCGGTAAATCACATTACCACCAAAGAAAGAAGAATGTAAACCTAGCTTGCATACACGCGAAAAACACAGTCAACCAGGCCGGCGCAAAAATAAAATTGCGAAAGGAGTGTTGCGGCCATGTTTGTTTATCTTTTTTCTTGGATGACTCAAATTTTTAAAAGTCCCGCGGGTAAATTAGAACCCAATCTGCGCGCGCCAAAAAAACTATATCGAGCCACCTTAATGGACCTCTACTAAAAACAAACAGCATGATCAGCCACAAAAGATGGTTTAGATATCCGAATTTTGTGCAGAAATTGTATGCTGGGCAGAAAGAACCGACTCGTTCTTCGCAAGTTGAGAACTGCAGAAAACAGTAAAGTAAGCTTTATTTGGATTGAGATTTTTCAAAAAATAACGGCTATCAACAGTAGATTTGATCAGGCATTGATAGAGTACATGCTATACTTTAAGCCTGAAGGCTGATTGAGTTTTCTTAAAGGATTTCTGTCGAATGAACTTGATGTTAATTTCAACGAAGTTTACAACAAATGATTTTTGAAGGTTTTTCCTCAGCGAACCAAAGTTCAAGATAAACCCGCCCCGCAGAGATTTTTATAGATTTAGTAACTAGAGTGTCTATTTAAACTAGCGACGTAGTTTGAGTTCTAGAATCGGCGTACTTTTGGAAAAATTTAGGAAAAGGTATTGCTAGTTTTACTCGTCAACTAAAATGGATGAAACACCATCAAGTTGTTTGACCGTTACGTTCATGTACAGTTGATGTAACAAAATGCCACATGCATAAATGTAAACTAGAATAAAGGTTTTACATCTGGTGAAAGTCTTGATTTGTAGAGTATTAATGGATTGGAGAAACGATGTCTTACATTTTGCGCTTTTTAAAGACGTTTCTGAGGTCAAAATTGGGTTTAGTGACACCAACAAACATCCAGTGTTACCATGGCAACAAAGAAGAAAGGACCTTAACAAAGGTCATTTTTGAACATCCCCCCTGAAGACCTACCTGCGTGCAAAATATGAAGGGGGGTAAAAAATTTTCATTTCCCACTTCTCTCGATTCTTACAGAGAACTGCTCTTAAATCCCTTGGGACTAAATTGAACCCATTTGTTTACCTTTTGTTTAAGATATGATTGGCTAGTTCGCGGTGGCATGTTTGAGTTTTTGCGTCAGTTAACGGTTACTCTGACATATTTTTCTAAACTCAACAAAGAGGTCTCGATTCTGTAGAGAAAAGAGTTTCTACACTAGATAGTGCAGCGTAAATTGGTGGAAAGCTTTCTGCTTTGCAATACACGCAGAATTTGGGAAAGTATTCCCTCAATTTTGTTGGATCATTTTGATCATTTTCAATCTGATATTTCAACAAATTATGCTGATGTAGGCTTCCAATGTGGAACCAAGCGTAGACTTCTGCCGTTAGGATTTCTAGTTTGTTGGGAAAAATGAACTGGTTCTTTAGGACTTATGGTTTATTTGATAACATAACGCCCCGAAGAGTGAGAAGAGAGAATTTGAGGTGAGCAATTACATTGTACATGGAACATTAATGAAACATTATTTTCTTTTAATATCATTCATTGTTCTTCAGTGATAAGATAAGATTTGCTGCTAAAAACATAATCAATTTTGAATGACGCAGGCTGAGGGAGCTGGAAAACTTCAATTTTAATTAAATGAGAAATAGAACATGATCTTTATGTCAAAAATCACTTTGACCGAGGTCAAGGATGCTTATATTAGTATTTGTTTTACACAGGAAAAAGTGATGGGCATTTGTTGAGATAACTTGTGATGCATTTGTTAAAGATGTTATGGCTTAAATGTTATAAGCTTATTAGTATTTTGTGAAAGAAGGGGTGAAAGAACTAACGGATTTAATATGTACGTTGGAGTCTTATTGTATATTATCTTCTGCGATTTATGTTTAATGTGGTGTCATCTAGTATCTTTTATTACGAGAATAGATCGCATGTACGAAACACTAAAAGGTACCACGTGGTAACGTTTTTCCCGCCGTTTCTCATTTTTTTATACCTGTTTATAAAAGGCTCGTATTTCATTACTGAATATGTAGTGTTAAAAGTAACGTTATTGTTGTAGTGACTTGTTGAATAATGTGGTTTGTGATTTATATTGGTTAATTACTTCACTTATGCTGAGAAAAATAATGGTTGAGTAGTTAAAGGAGTGTTTTAAAGAATAATTTATGTATAATGCTTGAAAATATCATAGTATGATTGCAGTTGTAGAGATTGTTTTTTAGTTGAAAGATTTGATATTAATTTTGAAGGTGTAAGATTTTTGTGATGTATAGTTTTGAATATGCTTTGTGGAAATGGTAATTAATTGAAAGAAAGAGGAGGAATAAGTTAAAGTGTATTTTTGGCTGTTTGTTTCGAATATGTGTTTTATTTATAGGGTTGTTTAGCATTGTAAATTTGAATTGTATGGAAAGAAATCTTTGTTATTAAAAGGATTGACTTAGTGAAATATAGGCGTCTGGAAATAAGAGTTTGAAGGAGGAACATTCTTGATATATGCACGTTTTAACCTTGTGAAAGTTATGAAATTGAACGCATTAGGTTATTTAGTTTAAAGGGAGGGTTTCACGGTTCGGCGCATGTGCAAGCTATGGCGTAAGCCATTTTTAATTTGAATTTAAAAATTCATTGTTTAGACCAATCGAAAGCGAGTAGAAAACTCTGGCGGGAAATTTGACCGTGAAAATGTCGCTGACTGAATGGATGATTGTACATACCAATGTGCGCCATGAAAGCCACCAGAGCGTAGAATAAATCCTTCAGGTCAAAGGTTTTATTCAGTGTTGACTTTGTCGGTGTAATCCGTTGAAATTTTCTGTGAATTTTGGTCATCCTTCGCTTTGTTTGGATTAATTATAGTATGTAATTGTTGAAGTAAATGTGAGTGGTTTTTTAACCGATAAAATTGGCAAGTAAGCGAATAAAGCATTTTAATCTGTGCACATGCGCCGAACAGTGAAACCATCAGTAGTTAGGGACGTTGGGGGTTCGGGATCACCCCCAAAGACCCCTATGGAGCCTTAATTTAATGATTGGCACCGCCACCCACTGGTCCTCCTGTCAGTCGGCCCAGTGGGTGGCGGTGTTAATCATTAAATTAAGGCTCCATAGGGGTCTTTGGGGGTGATCCCGAACGCCCCAACGTCCCTAACTACTCACTGTGAATGCTGGTCCGGTACGAGATCATCAATTGAAGAAAATAAAACCCCTGAATATAACATGGCGGCTCAACGTCTTGACTTCAACCCAAGGAACCAAGATTACTTTGGTGATTGGTTGCATGGTTATAAGATGAATGTCCCTGTTGATTACCCCATCAAGGACCTCAATTCATTCTTCATAACTAATCGGGCGGCTTTTCTCCAGAAAATTGCACGCGAAGTCACAGAGCTTGGCGGGGTGAAGGTCACTTTGTCATTCGATGTTCACTTTTCAATGGAAGGTGAGGACAATCGAAAAATTAATCACTTCTTTTGGAACACCAATCCACTGATTGTTACACAACTCTATCAGCTTCGAGAGGAGGGCACTCTGGAAGGCATTGTCAATGACTTTGAGGAAGAGATTGCCAGATGGCAGCAGTTGGGTTCTGGTTGGGTGATTGAGAACATCAAAACTGTTTACCTTGAGTTCGGGGCATACCAACCTCTACGAGGCGGCACATTTATCCCAACCCCATCAAAACTCAGGCTAAAGCAGGCTATCATCAATGTGAAGAACAGAGATAACCAGTGTCTGCGCTGGGCACTGCGATCGGCATTGTTTCCTGTAAATGTTAATGCAAACAGAACAGGCAGTTATCCAATTGATGATGGTCTAGACTTCACCGGAATCGATTTTCCAACACCATTGAGTCAGATATCCAAGGTTGAGCGCCAAAACAACCTTCCAATCAACATTTATGGCTGGAAGAATAACAAGGTGGTTGTGATCAGAGTCAGTGAACAAGATGATCCCAATCTGCGAAGGATTAATCTGATGTTGCTCACAAATACTCACACCTCACATTATTGTTACATCAAGAGCATGAGCAGGCTTCTGCACAGCGAGTTCAACGCAAGGCGCCGCATGCATCATTGCGACAGGTGTCTCCAAGCCTTTTCTTCAGAACGGGTTCTCACCGATCATCTTTTCTATTGCAGAGGAGTCAAAGGCAGGCCGGCACGAGTTGAAATGCCAAAAGAAGGCGAAAACTTCCTCCACTTCAAGAACTTCCAAAACCAGATGAAGAAGCCTTGGGTCATATATGCTGACTTCGAAAGCATTGTTGAAAAGGTCCACGGCTGTATACCAGATCCACAAAAGAGCAGCACCACTGAAACATCTGTACATAAACCCTGCGGGTTCTGCATGTTAGCTGTTCGCTCTGATGGAGAGACAAAGGGCCCTTATCTTTACAGAGGAGAGGACACCGTGCCAGTCTTTCTTGACACTCTTCAACAGTTGGAAGGAGTGATCAGAGACGAGTTGAAACACAAGGCACCACTCTCCATGACAAGAGCAGACTGGGCAGAGTTCAACCGTGCAACAGATTGCCACATCTGTGACAAGCCTCTCATCAAGGATAACTTTAGGGATGCCATTGCGATCTATGACTTTGACACCGGTAATTATGAGGGCTTCGTTCATCGTCACACCAACAACTGCTACAAAAAGTCATTCAAAGTCTTTGTCCACCATTACGATGGTGAGATGGATGTGTTTCCATTTGTCGGGCCATGGAATCAAAGGAAGGCACCTCCTGATAACCTGCCAGAGCAAGTCGATTGTCTCTACTGTGAGGAGCCCCTTATCCAAGACTCTGTTCGAGACGCAGTTAAAGATCATTGTCACATCACAGGCAAATATCGGGGTGCTGCTCACCATTCTTGCAACATCAACCATTTCAGAACCAACCCGAAAACGGAAATAATCCCGGTAATCTTTCACAACTTGAAGGGTTATGATGTACACCACATCATGAGTGGAATTGCAGATGTGAATTCCGATTTGAAATGCATCCCAAACAACATGGAGAAATACATCTCTTTCTCTCTTGGTAAGCTGAGGTTTATTGACAGCTTGCAGTTCATGCAGTCAAGCCTCAGTGCCCTGGTTGATGCAAACAAGCCAGAGTCCTTCACAATCACGGCAAACCACGAGAAGAATCAATCCAGGCGCGACCTTCTCCTGCAAAAAGGGATTTACCCTTACGAATACATGGACTCTTGGACTCGATTCGATGAGGCCTCTCTCCCGCCGAAGGATGTCTTCTACAGCGTGCTCAAGAAGGAAGGCATCTCAGACGAAGAATACGCCCACGCGCAAAAAGTGTGGGAGGTATTTGGATGCAAGACGCTTGGGGATTACCACGACCTCTACCTTGAGACAGATGTGCTTCTTCTGGCTGATGTTTTCGAGAACTTCAGAAAGACATGTCTGCGGAACTACAAGCTTGACCCGGCACATTATTATAAAAGCCCTGGTCTCTCATGAGACGCTCTTCTCAGGTATACCTGGAGCTGCTCACAGACGTCAACATGCATCTCTTTGTTGAAAGCGGCTCGCGAGGCGGCATATCCATGGAGAGCAGGCGGTACTGTAAGGCCAACAACCCCTATCTTCATGACTACAACCCCAACGAAGAGTCAAGTTACATCATGTATCTCGACGCAAACAATCTCTATGGATGGGCCATGAGTCAGCCTCTCCCAGTTGGCAACTTCGCATGGTGCCCTGTCTTTCCAACACAACACCAGATCAGGAGATGGAGGTCAAACAGAAAGATTGGTTACATTCTCGAGGTTGATCTTGAGTACCCCGAGGAGCTGCATGATGAGCACAACGCTTATCCTCTTGCCCCAGAAAGTCAGGTCGTTCCAAATGAATGGATGTCGCCATACCAAATGGCCTTGGTAGAGGGACAGCCAAAAGACAAGACGCAGAAGTTGCTCCTTACCCTTAACAACAAATCCAGGTACGTGTTGCATTACAGGACACTCCAGCAGTACCTGGATCTTGGAATGAAGTTGACGAAAATCCACAAAATGCTCAAGTTCGAGCAGAGGGCATGGATGGAGCCATACATCTCCCTGAACACCGAGCTCAGAAAGAAGGCCACTTCAGACTTCGAGAAGAACTTCTTCAAGCTCATGAACAACTCCGTCTTCGGTAAGACATTGCAGAACCTCAGAAATCGGATCGTCATGAAGTTTGTCCGGCCGCACGAGCAAAACAAGATTAGAAAGCTTATCGCAAGCCCACTGTTTTCCAGAGCAACGATCTTTGGGCCCAGACTTGCGGCTACCCAGATGCACAAAGAGAAAATCAAATTCAACCGCCCAGTTTACACAGGTATGTGCATCCTTGATCTCTCCAAAACACTGATGTACGACTTCTACTACAACCATCTCAAGCTGAAGTACGGTCCGCGAGTAGACCTACTCTACACAGACACAGACTCTGCTCCTCGAGATCAAGACGGATGATGTCTACAAAGACATGGAGAACCTTCTGGATGAACTCTACGACACAAGTGATTATCCAAAGGGCCATCCACTCCACAGCCAGAAGAACAAGAAGGTCATCGGCAAGATGAAGGACGAGTGCGCGGGCAAGCCGATCTCGGAGGTTGTGTGTCTTCGCTCGAAGATGTACTCCATCCTTCTGGATGACGACAAAAACATCAAGAAAGCAAAGGGCACCACCAAGGTTGTCACAAGGAAAGAGATCACCCACCAGAATTACAAGGACGCCCTCTTCGACCGGCGAACCTTCAAGCACGGGATGGACAGGCTCAGAAGCAAAGGTCACCAAATCTTCGGTGAGCACATCACTAAGACAACGCTCTCTCCCTTTGACTCCAAGTGCTGGATCAAGGATGATGGTATCCACACGCTGGCATATGGTCACAAAGATATCGGTGGCAACTGAGTGCCCGGCGGTACAACCATCAGCTCCTCACGAACGAAGCCTCGCTTAGGCCCGTCGTAGAGATAATAAACCACTGGCTCATTCGGCTTGGTTACAATCCTTTGTATTTGGTAGACCTTCAAAGACCAGATCGGGTCAGTCGCACGCCTCCCACCCCCTTCCAGTTCACCAGGCTGGTACAGATATCTCACACTCGCCCGTGGTGGGAGCTTTTTCTCCTTCTCCCCAACTGGCCTAGCATATGGTGTCGCAGGCTTGGCAGAAACGGCTTTCTCTTTGATTGCTTGAGCGGGCTTCTTGCCAGTGAGTCTTGTTACTTCATTGTTCAAGGCCGAGACAACATCTGGCAGTCTTTTGACCCATGCAGTCGACCGGCCAGAGGGCATATTCATTTCAACGGCATACTGATAACCAAACAACCTTTCAGCCAGGGTGCGATTGAATCTCTCCACAATTGCTTGGTCTCTGTGGATATCAACCCGTCCGCGACGAATGGTCGTTTTGTTGTTTTCCATTGTTAGAGTCACAGCCCCCATAAACTCTTTCCCAGGGTCAACTTGCAAGAGTTGCGGCCATTTCAAAGGCCCATGTCTGTAAATCCGTGCAACAGCCCTTGAGACTTCTTCAGACTCTTTCGAAGTCAGAGGCTCTGCTGCTTTGTATCGGCTAGCCACATCCACAAGGGTTAATGCGTATTTGTAAACCTTTCTCCCGTGTGGAAGTTTGTCGTGGGGTAGGAAGAGAAGATCTGCTTGATGCACTGCATTGGGTCTAGAGACATCAAACTTGGGACGAGGGATAGCGCGTGGTGCTGGGAGGTAAACTTGCCAAAGGGCTTGTTTGACCAGCCATTTCTTTGCGACATCATCAGAGACCTTGGCCGCTGCAGCTAGCTTTTTTACAGCGGCAAGACCTTTCCAGTAGCCTTTCGGACTGTAATAGATCTTAGAGAGTTTCGTCTCCATAGGGGTATATAATATTTGTTTAAAGAAAGCGATAAGCTGCATACCCACCCGCAAGCAGGGTGCCTCCAATGAACGCAAGTTCGCCATTCTTCTGTTGTGTACTGGGCTTGTAGAAAGATATAATTGAAAACCTTGAATTCTCAAAAAGGGAATTAGAAGAAATTGTTAGAGTGCGCACCAAAGGGGCTATCTTAAGATCAAAGACTAAATGGTATAACGAAGGTGAAAAGAATACATCTTATTTTCTCAATTTAGAAAAAAGGCACTTTAAACTCAACACGATAACTCAGCTTAAAACAAGCGATGATACCTTTATTACTTCGGACAAAGACATTCTTATTACTTGTGAAACGTTTTATCGGGATTTATACAAGACACGAAAGCCTATTAACGGAGAATGTGAATTCTTTGAGAACGTAAACACAAAGAAGTTAGATCCATTTGAAGCCAGTTTCTGTGAAGGGCTCTTAAGTAAACAAGAATGTTTTGAGGCTTTAAAAGACATGGAACCAGAAAAATCTCCTGGTAGCGACGGACTTCCCGCTGATTTCTATAAAATGTTTTGGAACGGGTTAGCCAGTCCGCTGTTAAAGGCACTCAATTATGCATACGAAGCAGGTAACCTTTCGATCACTCAAAAGCGTGGAATCATTAAACTAATCCCTAAGAAAGATTCTGACCCACATCTGATAAAAAACTGGAGACCATTAACACTTTTAAACTGCGATTATAAGATAGCAACGAAAGCTATAGCAAACCGTTTGAAGAAAGTGATTCCAAAACTGATCAACAACGATCAAACCGGTTTCATCAAAGGACGCTTTATAGGCGAAAACATACTCTTAATCGACAGTGTCATCAAATACGCGGCTGAAAAAAACATCTCAGGCCTTCTTCTGTTTGTTGACTTTGAAAAAGCGTTTGATTCGTTGGAGTGGACTTTTATTAACAGAACTCTTGAGTACTTTCGTTTTGGCCCTTCCTTCACTGAATGGATCAAGCTATTTTATAGAGATATCGAAAGCTGCGTTTTAAACAATGGCTGGTCCACTAGTTTTTTTAAGCCACAAAGGGGTGTTAGGCAAGGCTGCCCTCTTTCACCTTATCTTTTCATATTATCGGCAGAGGTGTTAGCTAATGCAGTCAGAAAAAGTAAAATAATAAAAGGTATTTTTGTAAACAACGAAGAGATCAAATTAAGTCAATATGCAGACGACACTACTTTTATCCTCGATGGTACAAAAGACTCCTTGAGTGCGGCTTTTAACCTACTTGAGCGCTTTGGTAGTGTCTCTGGCCTCAGACTCAACTATAAAAAAACTGAAGCCTTATGGATTGGATCAAACACAGGTAAAAAGGAAAAGCTCTTCCCAGAAAAAGACCTGAAATGGCCTGAGACCAAAGTAAAATCCCTTGGTGTTTGGCTCTCAACTGACCCTTATATCACCATGAAAGTAAACTATAGAGAAAAATTGGAGAAGATAAGGTGTGTTTTAAATTGCTGGAAATACCGACGATTGACCTTTGTTGGAAAAATTCTTGTCCTCAAAAGTCTTGCTGCGTCACAACTAACCTACATACTAGCACCTTTGACAACAGATGATAAAACACTCAAGGAGATAAATGATTTATTTTATACCTTTCTATGGAATAATAAAGGAGATAAAATTAAACGCAATATAATGATTAACGATTACGGGAAAGGAGGATTGAAAATGATCGACATTTTTTCGTATAACAAATCGCTTAAAACTACATGGATAAAGAAATATCTTGATGATGAGAACAGTGGAAAATGGAAACTTTTTCTTGAAAGAGAGCTAGAAAAATATGATGGAAAGTTGATTTTTAGTGGTAACCTCAATAGGAAGGATACTTTGGAAACATTCCACGTTACTAACCCTTTATTTAAAGAACTTTTATGTATATGGGCTGAAGTTAATTTTAATCCCCAAATAAACAGTAAGCAGCAGTTTCTAGAACAACCCCTATGGCATAATTCATTAATCAGAGTAGACAACAAACCCATCGTTTTCAAACAGCTAATTTCGAAAGGCATTTTGAAAATAAAACACCTAATGAAAGATCAGGACAAGTTCTTCTCTTTCGCTGAATTTAGGACCACCTACAACATACAAATGCAACCCTTAACTTTCCATGGCCTCATATCATCAATTCGAAGTATTTCAATTTCTTCAAAAGCTGTATCTAATGAAACAGATTATGAAGATTTCTTTTCTGCTTTCATCAAATGCATAAAAGCAAACAAACTTGTTTATAGAAAGCTCGTATCTCTGAAATCTTTTAATCCTGAAAAAAGTCAAACAAAGTGGAATGCTAATTGTGAAATCGATAACTGTTGTAAACCAGATTGGATAAAAGCATATACGTTGGCTTTTAGCTGCACCAAGAGCACTAAAATTATTAATTTTCACTTCAGATTTTTGCATAGAATCTTACCAACGAACAGCTTTTTATCAAAAATCGGCATTAAAGACAATCCTAACTGCACTTTTTGTGGCAAAGGTTCTGAAGAACTCACACACCTTTTCTGGCATTGCAATAAAACTGCTTCTTTTTGGGATGATTTACTTCTATGGTTGAAAACAAAAACACTTATCCCCAATGATTATCAAAAGAACATGGCTATTCTCTTGGGTCTGAGGCCAGATAACTCTCGACACTATTCAGTACAGCTCAACTTATGTTTCCTCTTGGCCAAATATTTTATATGGTGTTGTAAGATTAGAGAAACTTTCCTGAGCATCAGAGGATTCTTGTTCGTCTTGAGCACTCAATACAAGATAGAATTGAACGCTACCAGCAATAACAATAAGAAATGGGCTCCTTTAGCACAACACCTAAGATAAAAGCACACAAACTTAAAAGTGTATAGTGTACTTAACCTTTTCTTCTGTTTTCGCTACACACCCTTCTCCCTGCCACAATGAGAGATATAAATTTATTATATATATATATATATATATTTATATATATATATATATTGTATGCCTTTTTTATTGCTTTGCTCCTACTTATTAAGTGCCAATAAGCTAAACATTTATACTGTTAACAATGCACTGTTGTAAGTAAAAGTCTTATTGTCTTGTATTAGCTGTTATTCTATATTTGTTAAACCATGTAATTTTTTTCCTTTAAAAAAAAAAAAAAAAAAAAAAAAAAAGAAACGGCTTTCTCTTTGATTGCTTGAGCGGGCTTCTTGCCAGTGAGTCTTGTTACTTCATTGTTCAAGGCCGAGACAACATCTGGCAGTCTTTTGACCCATGCAGTCGACCGGCCAGAGGGCATATTCATTTCAACGGCATACTGATAACCAAACAACCTTTCAGCCAGGGTGCGATTGAATCTCTCCACAATTGCTTGGTCTCTGTGGATATCAACCCGTCCGCGACGAATGGTCGTTTTGTTGTTTTCCATTGTTAGAGTCACAGCCCCCATAAACTCTTTCCCAGGGTCAACTTGCAAGAGTTGCGGCCATTTCAAAGGCCCATGTCTGTAAATCCGTGCAACAGCCCTTGAGACTTCTTCAGACTCTTTCGAAGTCAGAGGCTCTGCTGCTTTGTATCGGCTAGCCACATCCACAAGGGTTAATGCGTATTTGTAAACCTTTCTCCCGTGTGGAAGTTTGTTGTGGGGTAGGAAGAGAAGATCTGCTTGATGCACTGCATTGGGTCTAGAGACATCAAACTTGGGACGAGGGATAGCGCGTGGTGCTGGGAGGTAAACTTGCCAAAGGGCTTGTTTGACCAGCCATTTCTTTGCGACATCATCAGAGACCTTGGCCGCTGCAGCTAGCTTTTTTACAGCGGCAAGACCTTTCCAGTAGCCTTTCGGACTGTAATAGATCTTAGAGAGTTTCGTCTCCATAGGGGTATATAATATTTGTTTAAAGAAAGCGATAAGCTGCATACCCACCCGCAAGCAGGGTGCCTCCAATGAACGCAAGTTCGCCATTCTTCTGTTGTGTACTGGGCTTGTAGAAGTCTGAGAAGACAGGCTCTTTGTTGTCTTTGATTTGTTTATCCAGTTGCGTTTGGTGCATCTGGTTATACAAGACCAGGGCTTGGTCGGTGGTTTGGAAGTTTTTGCTAGCTTGGTGTTCCTTGCGATCATTGGCTGGAATCCAGTCGAGGAGCTTGGTGCGGTCCTTCTGGTATTTGGCGTAAGCCGCTTGGTATTGTTCAAGGACGTGGTCATGTCGGATTTTCTCATCCATTGCTGCCTTGCCGTTATCACCAGACAGATATTTTGCGAGATAATTGCCACCCGTGAAAGCGGCCGCATTGAGAACAGCGCCAAGGGCCATTATTGCAATCGAGGCCATTGTGTATACATATGGTTTTACAAGTTGTCTGGGAGGATTTTCTGGTCCTCGAGATATTTCTTCAGCGCGATGGTGCCAGCCATGACGGCTGTGAACTTGACGTAATTCATTAAGCTTGCACTGGGGTCGGCAGTTAAGTTCTCTTTGACGGTCTTTTTACCAATCCAACCAATACCAGCGACAAGGCCAGTGATTGTTGCGGCGTCGAGGATAGACTTCACAAGTTTGTTGTCAGACATGGTTTGTGTCCAGTATATATATGATTTTTTTATTTTTTGTGCCTTTGTCGTCTCGTTAAATCTCAACACGCACCCTTTAGACCCTCATCATGGAGGACTCGGGCCTCATCATAGAGGACTACGGCCTTGTCATATAGGACTTGGACCTCTTTATAGTTCCATAGGGCCTCATAATAGAGGGTTAGACCCTCGAACTCTCGGGCCGTGTCATTGATGATTCGGGCCTTGGCCTCTAGGGCTCGGGCCTCGGCCTCTCGAGCACCAGCCTTGTACTCTCGGAGCCATTCGACATCTACCTCAGGCTCGGTCTCAGGCTTGTTGTGCCTGTTCATTGCCAATCCGATAGTTGTTTTAACGGAGGCCACGCTAAGTTTGCCCCAAAAAAGAAGCACACCTCTGATTGCAGCACCAGTCATGACCCCCAGTAAAAAAGCCATGGTGCAATATATATATATGTTTTTTTTATTTTTCTGACTCAGCCTCGGGCTCGGCCTCGGGCTCGGCCTCGACCTCGGCCTCGGGTTCGACCTCGGCCTCGGGTTCGTGGCTCCTCGACCTCGGCCTCTGACTCGGCCTCGGCCTCGGACTCAGGCTCGGACTCATACACGTATACATACTCGGGCTCGTTGTGCCTGTTCATTGCCAATCTGTAAACTGTTTGAAAGGCTACCGCGTTAAATCCAAACCAAAGAAAAACCACGCCTCCGATTGCAGCAACATTCATCACCTCCTGGAAAGGATTCATGGTGTCAGTATATATATGTTTTTTTTATTCCATATTTTTTATTCCTTGTCTTACAGGAATTCGAGATGGTGGCGGTGTTGCTGGCGGTGCTGCAGGTGGTGTGTTTGCTGGCGTTGGTGGTGGTGGTGATGGTGTGTTTGATTTGCGCCCAAGCCTTTGCATTATGGCTTCGCGCTGGTAATAAACACCCGCAGCAGAGACAATCAACCCACCAACCCCCAGAATATAAACGATTGAGTTGCTGTTGCTGTCGCTTGTTGTGTCACTTGTTGTTCCGCTTGTTGCAGAATTGTTTTCGCTTGTTGAGGGTGCAGACTTTTCTGCTTGCGCCTTTTTCTTTGCTTCCCGGGCCATGCGGTTGCGTTCTGCAAGCCTTTTGCCAGAAGCAACGCGGCCAGGGTTCTTTTCTGTTGCAGGCTTTGTTTTTGGAGCCTCAGAGGTAACCCGTGCAGGTGTTGGAGTTGGAGTTGGAGTTTCTTCAGGGATCGTCTCGAGTGGTGTGGCCATCCTGTATATATGTGAATTTTATTTTTTTACAAGATGTGCCAGGTTGCTGACAGGTTGCTGCCAGGTTTCTTCAAGGTTGCTGCGAGGTCACCCCAGGTCCCAACCCAACTTCATCAAGTCCCTCAAGTGGATAGCCTTCACTGTCCCTGGTTGGATGTGTGGGTTCCAATTCTATCAAATCAGGCTTGTGATCAGGCTCTCGTTCAAACTTGATGTGTTTTGTTGTGATGAGAGCAGCATTGGCAATCGCCAGCCATCGTCCGCATCGCACGGCAATAGCTCCAGCAAGATTTGACAGCTCCTGGTTGATGATGTAGTCGTTCTTGAGTTCTTTCTGCAACTCCACCACATCCTTAACCGGGGCCACCATTCCAACGCCTTTGGATATGAGCATGATGCAAGAATCAACTAGGGATTCGGTCGTCTTGTTGCCCACGTAGGCCTCGTACCGTTTGCAGTACTTGTCAACGTCCTTGTCTGACAACCGCTTGACATGATCGTGTGTGAGCTGCACGCTGATGGCTTCTTTAGCCTTGCCAGTTGAAACAAGGATTGCCAGCTTCTCCCGTTTGGCAGGAATATCATTGTCACCAAGCCCTGTTGGAGGTGCGGCACCAGGGGTGGCCTCCAGCATCTGCATTACTTCGTCAAAAACGACCTGGTCTTCAGCAGCTTCAGCCATCAGGGGTATACATATGTGTTTTTTTTATTTTTCAATAATTCTCTTGATGTCTGGCAAAAGGGTTTCAAGCTCTCGTATAAGCGCCGCCGTGGTGTCTGGCATAGAAGTCAACCGCAAGGGATATCTGTTGAGAAGCATGAGGCGCAGATCTTCCTCACCAGCGGCTTTGATAATTTTGTTTTGCGCCTCAAGGGTGTGTTTGTGCAATTCATCCAAAAGCTGTGAAAGCACAGTGAGCTTGTGAAGACTGGTTGGCGCATTCATGGTATATATGTGTGTTTAAATCTTGTACTCAATTCCATACGGGTGCCTAAGAGAGAAAACCAGGTGGGAGAACTTGCGGGATTTTAGCCTTGCGATAAACTCTTTGTACTCCTCGTGGGAGAGCTCCCCGGCATAATCTTCGAATATGGCTTTGGTTGTCTTGCTGGAGGGCGTGTAAAAGAGCACGATCGCTGCAATGTTATCATGATATGGCTTGGCAATGCTGGTGATCTGCTGGGTCAAGACCCACACGGATATGCCGTCATGCCTTGCGCTGAACCCAAGATTGACCAGCTGGCCCGTGCGGCCTTTGACATCTTTGGAGGCGGCGCAGTCATCGAGAATGAATAAAGTGTTGGTGGATGTGAAAAAGAAGCTCGCCACCCTCAACCAGTCTTCGATTTCATGCTGTTGGCAGACAACCACAAAGATGTGCGGATCGCGATCCACGAAGCCATCGCATGTCTTGTTCTTAACAAATGTGGGGCAGAATAAAACGATGTAATCAAAACAACCCCTAAAGGGGCCTCGCAGTTGGGAGAGAAGATACTGTGTCTTGCCAGAGTTAGTGGGGCCCACGATTAGTGCATTGAATGGCAACTTTCTTGGGTCCATACCCAACACCTATATTAGTCGGTTCGAAAACTGGCGGAGGTGGGGCCCTTGCCAGAAGTCTTTGTATTTGTGCGTGCGACAGCGGTCCTGTTGAGCGCAGGGGAGCCGGCTTGGCATAGAAGTTGATCTTGTTTGCGGTTTGTTTTGTGGCCATGGTATATAAATGCGTTCAGTACTGTACAGATTCCAACTGTCTGTCCATTATGCTCATCTGCGCGTCTGAGAGGGTGAAGATGTGACAGAGGGCGTTTCCCGACCCCGTGCCGCTTCGTTCGATTTCGAGTTGCACGCCGTCTTGTGTGTTGACGAGCCGTTGGCCGCCGCCGTGCAGAGCTGTGTCTGCCATGGTCCTCAGGTCGATCCAGAGACCAAACTTGTTGCCTGTGAGGTATTTGTTCAAGTCCATGTTAGGCCTGCAGTCCGTGTGGGGGTCGAAATGCCGGGTTATCTCTCTCCACATGTCTGTGCCGCTTATGCCCTCATTGTAAAGCCTGTTTGGAACGCCGTTGACTGTGACCTTCACCCGGGTGATGTCGGGGTTGAAATAGTTCTCAGAGTCCCTAGCGCCAGCCGTGTAAGGGTTGATGAACAGCAGCAGAATGCCTTTGAGAGACCGCCGCTGTGGGTTAATCCGAAGATTAAGCTGCGTGTCACCACTTTTTGAGAATGGGTGCACCCGATCCCGCATTACTAAGTCGTAAGCGAACGCCTTGCCGCTGGTGTAAGTGCTTGTTGCTTCATCGGCCAGCTCCTTGCTTCTGACTGTCTCATACTCCAACTGAATGTTTTCCAACTTGTAAACGAGCTTGGTTGTGTCTGAGCCTCGGACAACTTGGTTTGCGGGGGGCGAGGGTCAGTTCGAAGACCAGATCACTGTACAGTGCTTGAGGGTACAGAGCTCCATGGTCAGTCAAGATTTGGTGCTCCAGCTTGATGCGATACTTATTCTTGTAAATTGTCTCAAGCTTGTTCTCCGCATCCACTCCAGAGGTCTTTTTGTCACCAGCGCCAGAGCGGATCCTGCACAAATCCACAGTCTGGATGCCGTCCAGCAGCATGTTGTTCCGCTCACCGGTTGTTTTGAAGAGATCTTCGAAGATCTTGTAGATGTCGTACCCAACCGTGTCCTGGACAGTTGTGGCTGCAAACTTGACAACGAGCCTGTCCACCAAAGCCCGAGAAACATTCTGCACGAGATAATTGTTTGCATGCCCGCCGGTTAGACTGATGTTGAACACCAGTGCAAGTGAGCCGGACAAGATGACATCGTGCTCGCCAAGCTTGGGCACAGAGACGTAAAGTGTCTCGCCGGGGTTGGCTGCAGTTGGGTTGAACGTGATTCGCTTGACGGTTCGCTCTGCCTTCATGGCGCCCAATCTCTTTTCACTGTGTGATGGGAGTTGGTTCGGCTGCACAGCCATGGGTATATATTTGTGTTTTTAAAATTATATTTATATACCCACGATGGCTGAAGGCGGAGTCGATGTACCTGGTGATAATGAGAATACAGGCTTGACTGGCTCATAGACCACGATGATGACGACGAAGACGAACAAGAAGTTGACACAACAACACCCTTTCAACCAGGCGGTACATCCACCCCATACCATGGCGGCGAGCAGCATGAAATGCATACAATGCCTGACGAAGAAAGTGGGCTGCCAAGCACTTCTGACACCGACCCTCTGCTTGCGGGCGATGAGCTAGACCAACGTCTTCAACAAAGACGGCAAAATTCAGCTTGGGACGACCTAACAGAGATGTACCCAAATGCTAACAAACAAGCCATCGAAACATTTTACGAAACAGATAAAAAAGGAAACCCAAGGCAGTACGTTAAAATTGTTGGTAGGAGGAAAAAGGCATATCCCCTGTTTACACAAAGTCTTATAACACGGCAACTTAGGGAAAATCCACAGCTTTCACAAGAAATCAAAAGCTATCTTGGAAAGTCAATGCTTGATCAGATGCAAGACTTTCAAACAGAACGTGACAAAAATCAACAAGAGCTGCAAGCAAACAAAAGCAAAAACAACAAATGGAAAAAAACGCTTGCTGATGGACAAAAACTTCACCGCGACATGGATGCAATCAGAAATAGAACCAAAGAGGTTGATGACCAGATTCAAGAGATGGAAAATGCACATGGGCCACTGGATACGGAGGCAATACAAAGACTGAAAAATGAAAATAGAGCTCTTGAAGTTGAGCATCAAGCTAAACGAAAAGAACTGGACAAGATTCAAAAAGCTGCTCAACAAGCAGAAAAATTACAAGAAGACATCAATAAACTCACGATAGATAATCATAACATAAACAGGAACATAAACGAACTTAGTGTAAAAATAGACTCCAAAAAGACACTTGACGAACTGAAACAACAAAAAAGAAGAGCTTGAACAACTAAACGCTGAAGACAGACAAGTGATTGAGGATGAGAACACTTCTCCCTCTGACAGAGCAGCCGCGGAAGACCGGGTTGCCGAACGTGAAGAAGAGCTGGCAAGAGTCAATACACAAATTGAGGAGAGAGAAAAGGGCATGCCTTTGAGAGAGAGGGTCAGAGAAATCTTCAAGAAATACGGATGGACCCTGCAAGCTATTGTTCTGGCAGCTGGCATCACCATCAGCGCTGTTGTACTCGCCACCTTGAACGGCCTGGCAAAGGCCACCAAGGCTATTGGCAATGGGCTTAAAGAGCTTGGCAAAAAGGCAGCCAGCGCCTTGCCTGGCCTCATTGGCTCAATTGTTAGCTTCATCTTCAAAACGGCCGGGTCGGTCATCTCCTTTCTGGGTGAACACGCCTGGCTGCTCATCCTTGCCGTGGTGGCCTTCCTTGTTGAAAGGATCACCAAGCGTTCGAAGTCTTGAACACACTTATCTCAACCAAACGAAAAGCCCTGCCAAAGCAACCGCGCCAACAGCAACGACTGCCTTGGAGACGTGATGCGGGTCGGGCTGTGGTTCGTGTGTGGGGGTTGGTGTTGGTTGTGGTGTGGGTGTGGGTGTGGGGGCTGGTTGTGGTGTGGTCCTTGGTTTGGGTGCAATGCCCTGTGCCTGTGTGGCCTGTGTATGTATCGGGTTTGATGGGTGACTGTTTGGTGGATTAATCTTTGTCGGGCCACCGTCCATGTGGCGAAGGGAGGCTTTTTTTGTGCCCAGATTAACACCACTGTTCACCCCCAGCTTCATCCCTTGCGTTGCCTCCTGCAGATTGTTGTTATACCCGATCACGCTCTCTGTGTTGATAATCATGCGCGAGGGCATGAGCCAGCTTCCAGGTGCTGTCGCAAAGTCCAGGCGAACTTTCGTTGCTTGGATGGCAAGCTGGTAACGCTGCACGCTTGTTGCGATGTCGTTCAGGATTATGGCCTCCTCTAGATGGGTGAGGAATACTCTCTGCGTTTCGAAGGCCCTGCCTCCTTTTCCAATGATGCTGCTGCGGGTTTTAGCTTGTGAACCAAGAATGCAGTACACAAAGCCCTCGATTGATTGGTGCCCTCTCCTGTTATCCAAATGTAGACATTCCCTAGACCGTGGTTCTTGCCGTATGTGTAACGGAAGTCAGAACTGGGGTCGATACCGAACTCAATGCAAAGCTTCTTGTACGCATCGATGTTGTATTTGTTGTCTTTCTGGGAGAATGGGGGGTCGTCTGGCAAAGCACTCACGCTTTGTTCCCCGCCCATCTGGTAGAGTATTCGCCTTGTTGTGAAATAAACGTGAAACCGGTAAAACGACCGGAGCTGGGGGGTTAGGGATAGACTGGAGTTCTTATCGAAGAGAATGTCGCGTGAGATCCCACAGCCGGTTGTTGCACACCACAGGGCGAAGGAGAGTTGTTGTGGCCAAAAGCTCATATGAGGACCACCCATCCACTTTCGCCCGTATTTGGCGGTTGTGAATGAAATCTGCGTGCCCCTGAATATGTTTCTGTATTTCATTGTGAAATAATCAGTTGGCGTGACGTAAATCTTTTGCTCTTTGTCATTTAAGATTGCGCCAATCATCATGTCTTTGTCAATTGCGGTGTCGAAAGCAACGGCCGGGATTGACTTTTCTGGCTGCCCCAGCGATAACTGATAAGGGAAACCTCCGTCATAATGAAGGCCAAGAGCATCTCTTTCGGCGCTAGACCAATCTTTGTGGGACATTTCTGTGATAAGCCCCAAGGAGCCTTGGCCTTCTTTGTAAAGCACTTCTCCTGTGGCTGTTTTGTGGTCGTCGCCAAACTCTACTTGCACTTCAAAGCATGACATATCGGCGTGCGGGAAACGCTTTTTGAAGTCTGAGATCGCCTTGGCCCTGGCCGCGGCAGAGAGCTTTGCTGCCTCAGGCGATCTAATCCAAGCAATTTCAGGATCTGTGTGTGGTGGCTTTGGCGCGACATGGGTATAGGCATTTGGAGGCGAATAAAAAGGAGGTGTGGGGCCGTAATTGTGTCCACCGATGGAGATGCCAAGATTTGAATTAGGGTTAAATCCACCAGGCCGTCTGCCAAACATGATTGTATATAATTATAATTCAAAATGTTAATTATATACTCACATCTGTCATGGTTGTGTTAACAATTGTCACGACTTCGAACCCTCACACGATCTATTTCGACCACCCACTTCCGAAACCGAGTTATATCCGGCTTGTTTCTTGCTCAATTTTCAACTCTTGGTTCAACTTGAAAGAAGCAAAGATTTCACCAGCAAACCCTCCACCTAATGGTTCATCACGTGACGTGACCTTACTTCAAGGCCATTACACTATTGAGAGTTTAACAAAAGACTTTGAAAGCCTAAAAGACCACGACAGAAGTTTAAATCTAACAATTGAAACAAACAGGCCATATGGTGCCATGATTATTCATAATAACAGCAGCAGCGTGAAGTTAAGTAATAATCTGGCAGAATTGCTTGGCATACGCCCTGTATTGTTGCTAATAACCTTCGTCCAGCGTTTAAGGGCACCAAGCACTTACTTCATCCACTGTGATCTGGTTGATAAAGAACAAAACCTCCTCAATGGAAAGCCTTCGACGGTTTTGGCTCGGTTTGATATTCGGGGAAAAGCTTTTGAGAAGGTTCATTACGAGACAACACAACAGAACGTCTTGCGTGACATCTCGTCTGGCGAATTTGTTAACTCTATCACACTGTCAGTGAGAGATGAGAACAATGACCTCTTCAACTTCAATGGCGAGCCTTTGGAATTTGAAGTTGAGATAAATTAAAAAATCATATTTATACCCCATGCCATGAGTTCTGCCAATGTGCTGCCATCGGCCCCCGAATACAGCCATACACAAAAGATATACCCTGACCTTGGGATCACTCAAATCAATGCAGAAGACTTCCGGCTCAAAAAGATCTTTGACTTGTTTAAAGAGCTGTCTGACGAAGCTGAGCATTACCGTCAGGTCGCAAAGAAATATAAACGAACCCAATCATTGGTTCATTACTCGGCGGTTGGCCTTGGGTCACTTTCTGTCGGGCTTTCATCAGGGGCCCTTGCAACTGCATTGACTGGATTTGGAATAATTGCAAGTCCAGCACTCGCCGGCGTCGCGACCCTCTGTGGGCTGTCATCAGTTGGCTTCGCAGCTGCTAACAAGCGATTGGAGCGAAAAGTGACCAAACACGAGAAGATCTATACACTGGCACTGGCTAAACGCAACTCTGTCTATGAACTGGTCTCAAAGGCTCTGGAAGACAAAAGGATCAGTGATGCAGAATTCACCATAATCACTCGTGAGGTGGAAAAATATCACGAACTCAAAGCTGCAATCAGGGATGGTGTAAAGGCTAAAAAAAATGTTGGCACTCAAACACAAGCGCCAGACCTCGAGAAACTCAAAAACGAACTTCGCAAGGAAGTCAAACAAGAGTTTCAAAAAAAGATAAGTCTTCTCACCGCAGCCTCCAAATCCGATTTGAGAGATTAAACTCTGGCTTCAATCTCTACATTTCTAAAGAAAAATCATTTGCACCCAATTGAATACACAGCCAGGCTGTGTACAACCATAGAGAAGTTCGCTAAACAACTGGCTGATGTTCGGGCCTTGGACACTCTAGGCGAATACAAAACCAAACTCGATGAGCTTGATAAAGAATACAAATTTATCCTCCTGCGCTCACTCGAAAGCTACACCAAGGAAATACGGCGTTCAAACCTGTCAGAACGCCTTCATATCATCAAGGAGTATCTTTCTCCCGAGGCACAATACCCTCCGCACTCACCTTTCGCCCTTGTGAATGAAAGGACAAAATTTTGCCAAAACTGCAAAGGCAAATTAACCCTCATGATGTTTTCATCAGAACTTTGCTGTGAGGACCGCGGTCTATTAGAGCCCTTGGATGGTGTGGCCTTCGATTACAACGGGCTCTATAGTGGTGATTACACAATTACCAAAAAGAGAATGACCACCAAACACAACAACTTCAAAATCTATCTCAACAAACATCTGAAAATTTGTGAGCACCACGTCTGCTTGTCCAATGATTAAATATATCATGCAAATGATTCTTTCAAATCCATCGAAGAATATCTGCCGAAAAGAATCTCCATGCCCTTTGTGGCCCACAAAATCTTGATTGCGATAAAAGGGCCACATCGGCTTGTCAATTACTTCTGGCTGCAAGTCCCAGAAAAATCAATGTGGAAGCACGAACAAAGCTGGAGGAACATGCTTGAAAAGATGGGTCACGTTGTGTGACATTGCGTTACTTGTCACGCGTGACACATTGCGTGACAGGTCAACAAAAAGGGCAAAAAACCCTTGCAGGGGGGTGCCGGTGGCAGTTCTTTGCCTAGCCTAGGCTAGGACTTTAACCGCTGACAAGGCGGTTGTCATTTCCACATTTTACCTCTGGGAGCGAGGGCGAGAACTCCTAGGAGAACTCTGTTTGGCACCCCCTGGAACCAGTAGGGCCAGAGCAGGCTCACCCGGGGGTACCGTCCACTGGAAGAGATCCCCCTCTACTCTGTAATTCAACCATTTGCGCAAGCCTTTAAACAGGATTCAGAAAGTTGGCCGGCTTTCACCTCCCTAGACTTCACCAAAATCTGTTGAACTAAGAAACATATGGGGTGATTTTTCTATTTATAATGATCAGTTCAACAATCCACTTACTTGTGGTTTCGCTTTTGGCTAACACTGAGAAATTTAAGCAATACGCATGCGCATTTAGGGCGTGGGGACTGGGACGGGGCAAAGTGAGATATTGTATATATGAGGCACGAAATGTCTATTTTAAGCAACAACGAGCGATTGTAAATTACCTGAGACAACAATGGATGTCTGATGCGATGATAATCAAAAACGAATATTTATGGCATAATGCGTTCAGAACTCTGGAGTAAGCTTTGCCGCTTGCTTCATTAAAAAGGCTTCCAAAAAGGCCTTGTCATCGCCTGTGTTTGGAGTTATGGCAGAGTCCTCGGCGTAAGTATAATTTTTGATTCTTCCTTTCAATTTTGATAGGTTTTCATGAAAACATTCAACAGACCTTTGGATTTCACTCAAGAAATCTGGTTTTTTAAACTCCCAAATTTCAGTGAGATCGAGCAATTTCCAAGCGAACATTGCAACAGGTTTTGGCCCTTCTCTACGCGGGTTAGATAACGCTTCTTTCATGGCGTTTAAACGTAGAAATTCAGCATTTTCGTCACGGGCTGTGAACGTCATTCTTATTTTGCCATATGTAACCAAAATCTCTTTAGTGGCAATTAAACCCATGACATGTTCAAAAAAAGCAATTGTTTGCGTTGCTCCAAGATCAATAAGTTCGACTTGATTGATCTTAATGTTTTGTCTGCTGAATAGATAACAGACCCCCAGGCAAGAGTTGATTTATTTTTTGTCTTGTATGTTTTTACGGCATTGAGAAAAGAATTGTGAGCTAAACTTGGTTCAAGCTGTTTTAAAGAACACATTCTGAAATAGCCGTCAACAAACAAGCCTTTGGAGACCATGTCACCACTCAAAGCAAGCCCTGTTTGTATCTGATCGCGATAATAGCTGGGGATTCTGTTCATCGCTATTTTTCGCTTGAACGGACACTTAAATTCTAACAAATTTAATGTGTTATCTTTATTCATGAAGTATCCGTCTGGACTACAAGTGACCTTTCGATAAAGCGGATGATCGCTTGACAGATTAAGAGAATGCTGTGACCAAAAACAGAAACAGAATGTTTTTGCTCAAAACACTTGCGTATAATCGGCTCAAACAGATTGCCCCAGGTACAAGCCACATTGTTATGCATAACCGGGGGTTGAATTTTCTTTAAGAGCAAGCTGTGCCGTGACTCGAACGGCGACGATCCTGTCAAGGCAGAAACTTCAGAGGCCCCAATTGTATTTTGTCTGGCTGAGAGCCAGTCGGCGCTCTTTTGTTTCAGACCAGTGTTCCTCGATTTGAGAAAGTTCATGAAAGCTTGTGTTGTCGCCATCATTGATATACGAAGGGTGAATGTTTTTTCAATTGGTGATAACCACACAACTGGATCACGTTGAGCGACCAATGCCATAGAAACTTTCGTGAGCACTTGGGCCGTCATAATCTCCCTCGTCATAGTCTTCCTCGTCATCACTGCCGATGTCTGCAAACATCAATGCCCGCTGTAAAGCTCTATAAGGCGACATACCAGGACAGATGGCTCTGTGCATACCCATGTCCACTTCTGGCAAGAAGTATTCTTGACATTCATCACATGTTTGTGAAGTGAATAAACGGAAATAGCAAAGGTGTTCCCAGTGAAAATGATTTTTTATTGAAAGGCATACAGATTTCATCCTGCGTTGATGAAGGGCCTTGGCAGCCAAGTCACGCTGGATACTCCTTTCAACCAGTTCAAGGATGTAATCCTTGATCAAGTCTGGCAAATAGTCCCAATGGGATTCACCAAAGGACAGCAACCATTCACCGAAGTAGTCTTGATTCTTTGGATTGCAGTCAAGTCCTTGAGCCGTCATTGCCATGTTGGTTGATATGCACAGGGGTGGGGTTTCTCCGATTGGTAATACCTCCCTGGGGTGGTGATCTCGTACCGGGCCAGCATTCACAGTGAGTAGTTAGGGACGTTGGGGCGTTCGGGATCACCCCCAAAGACCCCTATGGAGCCTTAATTTAATGTTTGGCACCTCCACCCACTGGTCCTCCTGTCAGTCGGCCCAGTGGGTGGAGGTGTCAATCATTAAATTAAGGCTCCATAGGGGTCTTTGGGGGTGATCCCGAACCCCCAACGTCCCTAACTACTCCATCCCTTAATGTACATGATATTTATGTTAGCGGTATGAGTTTATAGTGTTGTTAATGTGATATCAAATATTTTGTTTTGTTTTTCATGTAGCAGTTGTATTGCGGGAAGAATCTTCTTCATATGAAAATGTAACGGCGTTAAGGAATTGATGTGAATCTATGGTTATTAATAATAATGGAGTAATATTTATTTGAATGGTTGAATAATTGTTTGAAAGAACAATATTATTAAATATAGTCGTGTTTTGTTTGTTGATTGTAATGAAAATGAAGAAGATAACTTCTAGATTGTCTGAGTTTCTTCAGTTTAGTAGTATTGGATTGAGGATCATAAAAAGGCGAAGTAGGTGTCGAGAGCCAAGTAGGTTAAATTGGAAGGTTATTAAAATGTTTTATAAAAAAGGAAATGTAGAGACAAAGTTCGGAATTATATTTTAAAATTTATTCCTAAGAGTTCTGTTTATAACGAAATTATAAGGAGTGTTGATATTCGTAAAGAATTGTTCTTATCAGGGAGACTTAAAGGTCAATATGAAGAAATAACTGCATGTATGGGAAAAATGATATATGAGACTATAAATCGTAGAATAAAATTTGAAGCTATTGATATTTCGGAAGATATTGAGACTAATCCTGGTCCATTTGGTGTAGATTCGTCTAAAACTATTTGTGCTCCTAAAAGCCAAGGAAATAAGTGTTTTTAGTTCTAATGCGGGTAGTCAGTGTGTAGCGATGAGTTTAACAGCTATATTGCATAATTTTAGTTGCATGTTAACATGTGCGTCAGATCTTGTTGAAATTATGAATTTTGGTAAAGAGTTGCAAGCTTATCTTTCTTATTTAACACAAAACGAAGTTCCTGGTGTTGTTTGTGTTGTTTGTATGGGAGAGTTAACTTTCAATTTAGAGTATAGTGAAAGTTATTATGGAAATGTACATCATTTAAATGACAGTATAGTAGAAGAGAGTTGTTGTTTACCTTTGTTTGAGGCTTTTGAATCGTTGTTACGTGATAATTATAAGTCATTTATTTTGACAATAATTATTTATACAGTCGCTATTTTTGAGACAAGGGATGGTGTATTCAAAGTGTTTGATTCACATAGTAAAGTTCGTACAGGAATGAATGATCCATGTGGGACGTGTGTATTGATTGAAGTTAGTTCTCCTTAAGGGTTAGTAGAGTATCTTGAAAATTTGTATTTGGGACGTAATTGTTCGAATTTTGAAGGAAAAGGAGTTAAGATATGCTTAACAGCCCGATTATAATACTCGCAGAGCTCTTATTTATTCATAAAAATTCGCAGTAGTGGTCATATGTTTAAAAGCTGATTGACCTTGTTAGGTCGGGCCGGACGGGAAAATATTTGGCTCTTGGTCATGGCGTACGCACCGAGCTTACCTTCCATTCAGTCAATAAGTACATATTTTATTTGCATGTAACTTTCGTCTTCGCAGCGTGCGCGTTTGCTGCATAGATGTGCTATACTCATTATCGACGACAAATGTTTGTAAACGTTATAGTAATAAAACCTTTTTTAAACTAGCCTGTTCAGCCGCTATATATGTCTAGTTTCTTTTTCGCAAGTTTATGAGGCTAGGTTCACAAAGAACTTGACCGATATTTTTTCCATGCGGACTGTCGTGGTTTGAAAATTTTCAAACAAGTTTAATTTTTATTTTCCTTTGTCTCAGATCATTTTCATAATCTAAGACAAAGGAAAAAAAAATAAACCACAACATATAAAGAAAGCAACTCCGAAAGTTCGTGCCATAAACTGTTAGCTTACACATTTGCCTGGCGGCTGTGGCTGCGAACAGTCTGACGGGAATATCCGGGACACTGGATCAGAAAGGATCTTCAGTCCATCCGGGACAATGGAGCAATAATCCTGAATACACTGCAGCCACCACCAAGATGCGTCCCTACAATTATACCGAGGCTTATGTCCACTATCCAACAGGTTTGGTATCAGCCCATGGCGAACACACGCTGCATAAGCCAGGATATGATGTCTAGGGTAAAAAACAGATGAAAGCGATTTAGTGTAAGGTCAGGTTTTTTTTTTTAAATGCAGTAACTCTCTCTCTTTGCCCTTGTATCTACATTATTTTGAACAGCTCAAGGAAGTTCCAGTCGAAATAAGTAAATTTTGAGTTTATGCGTTTATGACTCAATAGGCTCATAAGAGTCGGTGGTACATATGAATCGCTAAAGCCTGGTTTTCACTAGCAACAGCAAGATAAGCATAAGCGAAAGCATAACAGCGCAATAGGCCCCTGAACAGCGCTTATGCCCAGTAAAAACGGGCCCGACATTGAGATAAGCATTATGATTTTTATGTCAATGTTCGTTTTCACTCGACGTACATTCTTATGCTTCCGCTAACAGCTTATGCTTAAATATGTTTATGTGGCTAGTGAAAACCAGGCTTAACGTTTAGCTGGTGCAAGCCACTTCAACGTCGGGCGTACGCCTGGCGTAGGTCGAAAAAATGTCCTTTAAAGACCACTTTGAAAAAAGAGTGTCAACCGGTCGGGGGCGACAGTGACTGCGCATTGGACTGTGGGATGGAAAAAAAACCTTGCGGTGTGTCGCCGAGTGATTTTTGGTAAATTAAATGAAACTATTCTCAAGTTCGTGATGGAAGTACCTTTTCGCTCCAGGCTGTCACTTTTTTGAATGGTCTGTTTACCCTCTTTAAGTGTTCATAGCACAGCTTGGCCCAGCGTTCAAATATCGGAAAAATTTACTTTTCATTGAACATAACAAGGTTAAGAACCCCAACAGGTAGGCCGAGGAGCTGAACTCGGGTCTAACGTAAAAAAAAACCAGCTAGTGGCCAGAGCAGGACTGAACAAGAAACCTCCAGATTTCAAGTCCAGTGCCATAACCCCTCGGCCACGCTGCCAATGTCAAGTGAAATCCTGCCTGACAAAACACTTATGTAGAGTGAAAACCTGCCCGGCATAAGCATAAGCGCATACATAAGCAAAAGGATCAATTTTATGCTTATGCACAATGTTCGTTTTTACTTGAAGTAAATTCTTATACTTCCGCTTATGCTCATGTCGCTAGTGAAAATCAGTTGCAGCGAACGAACGAACGAACGACCGACGAAAGAACAGAACAGTAATATAAACGTCATTTATGCAACCAGCTCCTGGTATCCCAAAATTTGCCAGTAAAAGGATGATGTTAAAAAAGGTGTCTCCACATGCCACAAATATCATCTAACATGTCATGCAACATGTTGTTACATATCAAGCAATATTTTGTAACACGTTATGCAACATGTAACACGTCATACAACATGTTACAAAATGTCAAGCAATATGTTGTAACACGTTATGCAACATATTGTAATACGTCATGCAACATGTTGTAGCATGTCACGCAACATTTCACAATTTCTTTAATTACAATACAATGTCAGCCATACCTGACATCTCCGAATCTACAAGTTACGAGCAACAGACCTATCCACTATGAAGGTGTGTGAACATGTCACATATTCTCTTACTTAGCATCCTGGTATCTGCCAGTAACAAGTAGCAAGCCTCTAAGTGCTATGAAAGTGTCTCTCCCCCAGCAACGCATGAAGCCAGTGGCGAAATGAGGCAGTCCTGCTGCCAATGACATTAGAGTTGGCATATCTGCCCCTGATGATGGCCCATGATATAGTTTGGGCGACAGCACTGGAAGGGAGGCTGAGCCACACAAAGCGACGAACTGGAGCGAGCCAAGGGCAAGAGCTTTGAGGAACGATGAACCATTCTTCACAAAGCTGAATAAAACATTTACAGAGACAACAAATTCAACGCATTGTATTGGGTTGTGAACAGAAATTTGATTGACTCATGCTGGGTTTTGCGTTGGCTAATA